>KE372733.1:140027-157375 GCA_000418225.1 Zizania latifolia | reverse complement strand
ATTGAGAAGATAAGTAATAACATCATGTTATCCTCCTTAAATAAGTAAATATAGACTTAAGAGTTGTTAGGTAGAGTAATAACTAATAGGCATAGAGATAATATATATACTTTAAAGATTAAAATTATTTTTTACAAATAGAAAATTACTATATTTAGAATAAATTTTGAACCCTGAAAATAGTTACATTGAGACCAAGAGAGTTTCTCACACAGCACTATTGGTGTTACTGTTCATATATTCATATGTGTTTTTATAAGGGAAAAAGAAATAGGTGGAGCACATGAGGCTTTGTAGCTTTTATCATCTCGGCATGAAATAATAAGTAGAAATCAGTCACCGAACTTATAATCATGGTGACTAGATGTTTCATCACCACTGATAACCAGTTATGTAAATCAGTCACGAGACTTGTAATTATAACTAGACATTCGGCCAACACGAGTAACCTATTTTATCAATCAAGACTTGTAATTGTAGTGATTAGATGTTCAGCCAACATAGTAACCGGTTTTGTCAACCATGTATGTATGGACAGAGAGTGATCCAGCTTCTTGTTTTGCCTCTTTCCGAAGAATACAAAAACTTAATGCTACTAAATTCGTGCAATTCCTATTTGACTAGAACTAATCCTCTTTGTAAACGCACCTACGTGTTCTGCTTCTGCAGCTATTAATTATAAACATATAATCCGTTATATTACTAGACGAAGAAAATGCTATAGTATACATTATGATTATGATTAGAGGAAGACTATCATGTCTCTTGTTTAAGAGATGGATAGTCGGAAGTAAGAAGGATTGGTGGAGATAAAATAAAAAACTAGATTAATAGTGATTAATGGGAAAATAGCAGGGTAATAAAAATTCCAAATAATATGAGTAAAAGCTACTGCCGTGTTACCGGTTGAATGGCGACAAGGAAACAATGTGGTAGCGCGTTGGCGTGGCGTGCGGCGTGCGGTCGATCCTATTAAAAGACGAGACGACAAGCAAAGTTCTCGGGAGCCGGACACTTATGCTGCGTTTACTCCACCATCCGCCACCGAAACACTATTAAATACGCGTAGAAACTATATATCTGATAGAAAATTTTCTCCAAAATAAACTCTAATTCAATCACTTTTTCTCCTTTTTACCGATCATTTTTTCTAATGTAGAGCTGATTTACTGTGATATCACCTTTTACCTACATACCATACTAATTAACGTTATTTAAACCATATAGTCGAGACTGCCCATACCGGTCTATCTCTCTTACTCTCTCTTCGCCGTGCATGGCCGCCCATGGATTTCCGAACATCGCTCGCCGTTGCCATGTGACGAGTTGCTCGTGTGATTGTGCGCAGTAATGTACGTAGTCATGGCCGGCCAGCGGTTGGCTGATGACCGCCTTTGCTTTACGTGGCGGTTTCTACAAAAACCAGCAGGTTGCATGAATGCTACGCATATTGCAGAGTAGTCCTCGAGCTGGCGAGGATTAACAACGGGAACTCAGGGTCGTTCGTACGTACGTAGGGTTGCCGTTCACTCTTCTGCAGGGAGTACTGGAAAAGAAACGGGCTCCTCTTTAAAACTGACGTGCATTCCCCTTGTGCTGAATCTGTTCCGGCGGATGCCTTTTGAAAACACTCGACAGATATGGCGGTTATAACGGAAATAAAGAGGCCTTCTTTTGTGTGTGTAACTACAACTTTCGGCTCGCCTTGGATGCGTTGGACGTACGCACGCAGGCAACACATCCGATTCGGCGCTAAAACGTATAGATGTACTCTGCAGAGCTGCTCACCGATATGTGCAGGTCTCGACGGTGCCGGAGACGATTCTGTTCCGCTAAAATATATTCGGCGCGATGCACGCGTCAACCTACGCTCTGCTTACCTCTCATTAGCCAAGCTACAGAGTGTAAAATTGTAATGGTATAATCTTATTTACTTAACTAGACTACCGATTAAACCGTAATAATACATTATATTAAGCTAAGAAAAATGCATACACCAAAAAAATATTAATTAAATAATTGAAATTTGTTTTTAGTAGGTGTACCCAAAGTGCACAACACGGCTTAGACCTTGTTCCCTCTGACTACCCTTCGCCGTGCCGTGCGCGCCGCGAGCTGTCTCCGTCAGGTCTTCTCAAACCGGCTGGCCGATCAGTACCGGTGACCCAATGGCAGTAACCGATCAAATTATCACAATTGCCAGTTCAATTAGTTTGGTTGCACCGATTAACCCTGGTCGCCCTTTCACACAGGAGTTGAGCTAACTAGCCGTGGCCGCGCGTGGATGGCTCCGGCGGTGACATCTGAAATGCAGAAAAGACACGATCTGACGAATCCATACTAGTACAGTACATAACAAGCAGATCGCAATGCAAGTAACGCTTGTCTGGATAAAACATTAAGCCGTCACGTCGGAATACTATCATCGATGAGCCGATCAGACACGGCGAGAGGCTGTTTTCTGACTCGCCGTGCAATGCATGGTTCCCAATTTGCTGCCCGCTTAAGAACGTATGTGTAGTTTATGTTGACTCGAGTTTAAAATGAAATTATTCCTTTCAGAGGTTTAGAACTTGTCCGTCCTCCGAGATTATAAAAAGAGTGGAAAAAATATTATACGACCTGTGCACTACAACGAAAACAACGCCAAGAAAATTAAGGGTTCAAATGAATTCATTTAATATAAAAATTGATAAAATGTTTTAAAAATTTATGTAGATTTGTTTTTGAAAAAAATACATCGATTAAAAGCGTGTGAAGCGTGCCTAATCTTAGGCATAAACCAAAACTTAAAACCAGGCCAAAGAGCATCTACAAGTAACTCCCTAAATCTTTGTATAGCAAGCTCCTTAAAAATTTCCCCTCCCTTTTTATATTTTCTTTGCTCTCTAACCCACGGCATAAATCTAGGAATGGCATCTGTGATTTTAAGGAGCCCTAAAACGTGAGTGGAATAGTGAGTCGCATTGAGATTTATTTTTTAGATTTGCTAAATTTTATCTATAGAGAATAAAATAAGGAGTCTTTTAGAGCACCACTAAGGGATGTTCAAAAATTAACTTTCTAAATCTACTTTCTCACTAATAGACTCTCAATACCTATGTTCTATCACCAATAGATAAATCCTAGTTATCTTATTCTCACATTTTCCTTATTTCTCTCTTATATCACCAATGGACGTCACCAAAGTAAATAAGAAAAAAGAACCACTCTATAGAAGTAATAAGGATAAAATAGAGTTTTTAGGGTCTCTAGAAATTAGAAAGAAAGTTAATAAAAATTTTATATCTTGCACTTCTGAAGATGCTCATAGAGACTGCTCCATTCTCTATACCACGAGACCGGCAAGTCACAAGCGTGGCGTCTTAGACCGAAGAATTCTATTTCGTTTCTGTTGCAATTTCAACAGAAAACGCTAGCAAGCAATCCAAGGCTTCCAAGCATACGTATCCATTTGATTTAAAAAATTATCAAGCGAGATGCCTGCTTCAACGGAAACAAAACACACGGTCGACATTTTTTGGATCCTTGTTGCCACTGTGCGAATGCGACTTCCGGTGTTCAGAACAAAATATCTTTTATGCGAAAGTCGTCACAAAAGTCAGACAGAAGCTGTCAATACGACAAATACCATTGGAAATTTTATAACGTGAAATAAATAAAAAATGGAAGTGTTTACCACGCATGCTGTAGAATGTTATTTAACACAATATTTCACGGTAAGGAAATCTGAATTAGCAGTAGTGGTGGGTACACTTACAGGTTTGTTTAGTACCGGTTCCCAGATGGTAAAATACCAGAGCTTTCGTCGTCTGCGCCATCAAGTGTAATCCAGACAAAGCTCCAAAAGAAAAAGGATTCCGACAAAAGTATTAATTAGTTGCACAAGACAGGTCATAATAATTAGGATGGTTTAGCTTTATCATACACAAAACGTGGGGGGAGCAAAATACGTACGTGAGGGAGTAGTAAAGTCTGGTGTACAACCCCGTCCACGTACTCAGATAAGCAGCTACCAAATCACTGGCCACATAAGGAGTCTTCCTCTATCCATAAAGATTTAATTTTCATTATTCAAATGTTGTCAAAAAACGTTACTTTTAGCTTGTTTTCTTTGGTTAATACGTACACAATTAATGTCTAATGAGATCCACCTAACTAACCAATATGATCCAATCAACATGCCTAAAAATTAACAAGATTAATAAGGGGCATCTAAGTCGTTTATCCCTGTTACGAATTTGTATAAGAATCGGTAAAAATAAAGTTTTTATAGAATGTATATAGTTAGGGTTTAGTTCTCACGTGGATAACGTTTTGGACATTAGCACGGTTCCCAACATATATTTTTTATGCTACTTTAATCTAGTCTTATATATTTATAAAAATATTATAAATAAAACTACACGAAAGTATTTTCACAAAAAATCTATTAATATTATTCACACATCAAATCTGAATATTTTTCAATATATTAATAATTTAATATTTTTAAGATTCACTACATCGTCGGTAGTATTATGTTATGTACCATTGTTTATAATGTGTAGTTGACAAACATGCCTGCTTATTTCACATGGCTTATCTTCGTTTGTTAGTGCAAAATGTCAAAGATAAAACGATATGCATGCGACAATTTCTAGTGGCGTTAATATGGACGCGATAGAGCAACCCAGATAATCACCGACCTACCTTGCAGACTGGACGTTAATATGACACAGTTTGTTGAACATACCAACGGCTCACCAAATAAGTCCTCCGTCTCTTCAAACCTGTGGCGTGTCACGACCCAAACCTCACTTCATGCACACAGTTTTTTTGTCCCTCGAGGTGCGCACACGTGAAACTGAGGACACATGCGTGACCTTGGTGAAGTGCATTGAGTCAATCACTCGATCTGCAACCCATTGAACCACCGGTTAATTCAGCATCGCAACAACACGTGAGAGCTCTTTAATAAGCCAACCCAAAAGAGGACTCTACGACCACACACACACCGACTAAGTCAGGAACAGTAAAGATTGGACAGATGGAGCAAGTGTTGCTGTACCAGGACACCGACTGATTAGATGCTGCGTGTGTCAAAGTTGCCGCCTGCGTACGAACGGTAGATCGGCGAGTTGGCGAACCTTTTTCCGATGGCTAGGGTAAATTGAAAGTGGATCAGAAAAGCACAGCAGCAAGGAGACAAGGAGGATGGTGCTTTCTTCTGAGGACTAGTCAAACATAACCTAGCCCAGTGGGATGTGATCCGTTTTGCGTAGCTATACTCCGCAGGTTAGCCAATAAGTTGGCACAAGTAAAAGGAGCTTTCCCATTTTACATAAGTCCTTAAAAAGTCTTGAATTCCCTAGCTTGAAAGACAAGCCTGTTAGGTAGTTTCACACAGCTCCAAAGCTGTTATTTTTATGCACAGTACGACACAGGGATATCACAGAACTTAGTTTAATTCCTCTAAAGTCTCGTGCAATCCATCCGTTCCAAATGAATCCTAAAGGTTATTTAGATAAAAGACTTAGGGACCTAGTTGTGTTTTATTCTTCCCCTTTTCTAGGGAGATGTTGCAAATATATGCTTCTCCTCGTAATCATCTGACACAGGTGCTCCTTGGTTGTGTTTTTTTTTTTTTAAAGGAAAATTGTTGTCCAGTATCTCTGAAAAAACAGTTTTTTGAGTAAAACTTTTATATTTATATTCATAATAGTTCTACACTATTTCAAAGCTGCCAAAAAATAGATACAAACATTAAATAATACCATAACTCTAAAATTCAAAAAAAATGTATCCCTTAAGCTACAGGAGAAAGTCCTCGCTAGTCGCTAGTGGAATTCTAATTTCTACGTGCGCCAAACGGTACATTGAATCTTTTCCTTGGGCTACGATTGATTTGCACGAGGCTTGCAGTCGTGTTCAACTTTGAAGCAAAACTTGTCTGTTGTGTGGGTCGCACGCAGGGTCCGCTGATTGTTTCGTTGGATCCAAAGGTGTTGGATTTTTCTCAGGAAAGACATTGTATGAAGCTAAACCCTTCCAGTTATGACGGCGTGAAATATATTTTGCAATTTCTTTCAACAAAAAACATAAGATGTAACTTTGATCATGTGGTAGCGATTTTAATAGGGTGGTCCTAAAATTTGTCACGTCAATAGCATATTAATACGGCACCTATCAACGAAACAGCGACGTAGCTAACAAAGTTTTTTCATAATTGGGAAACCAACAATTAGTACATGTTGTATAAGGTGCATTAATAGTCTGGTAGTACGCAATTAGGAAAAAAATCTATATATCCTATGCCACACGTAGCCAAATTAGGTACGCTCATTTCGCTGTATTTATGCTACTTCATTTGCTCACTTTTGTAAGGCACATATTGACATGTAAGTTGACATGTGGTCATTTCGACAATAGTTTCATCATTCAGTATTCTGTTTAAAAGCACCTTGAAACGAAAACGATTGGCACCAGATATAAGGTTAGCCTACCCATTGTCAAAAGTTCAGAGTTCGAATCTTGAAATGCTTTACAATCTAGTAGACCTACCAAATTTAGCCAAATGACAGCACAGCAACGATCGACGGAACTTGTAATAGTAGAGTTTATACTAAATCTAACGGCTAATTGCCTAATTCTAAGGAAGCAACATTGCAACAAGCTTAAGGCTGGTTTGGTACAAGCTTTGAGATATATGTTAGCCAAATGACAGCACAGCAACGATCGACAGAACTTGTAATAGTAGAGTTTATACTAAATCTAACGACTAATTCTAAGGAAGCAACATTGCAACAAGCTTAAGGCCAGTTTGGTACAAGCTTTGAGATATATGATAGATCTAAAGTTTATATAGTAAAATAAAAAATATTTTTATTTTTAATCTAAAATAAAATTATATGGCTTAATTAAATATTCTCAATCCGCCTACTCTAGATCCACGGTTTTAATCTAGGTTTGACCCGATTTGAATCTACAGATATACCAGTAAAATGGCAGAATGGCAGAACCGAGGACCGACGGATGGATAAAAGAAAAGGAGAAAAAAATTCGAGCTAGTAATGCAGACGGTGCTATAACAAGGAGAAAAAGCTTTGGGCAACCATGATTGATCTGTCTTTGGCAGGTTGCAAGATCGTACGTAACGGGGGGACCTTAGCTTGTAAGGGCCCGAGAATGTCCAAAAGCTAATAAATTCGAACTTATCGCCGGGTGTGGCCGGCTGTCCCCACTTGCACTCCCCCGGCGAGGAAGGAAACAAGACGAGCCGCGAGAGATCCAGGAGAAAGACAAGGAGGAGCCATGCAAAAACCAAGGCATGGACAAGAGAAGCAGATAGCCTGAGAGGAAGGAAAAGGAGCTAGCGACGACGCACTTGGCGTCGATACACACACAGAGACAGGGACACAGGTAGATAGGTAGGCCAAGGACGACGGGGCGGTGCACTTGCTCCCTGCCTTGTCGCCTTCCCGGTGTCCCCGAGCCGATTCTTTGGACAAGCGGCTACGCACTAGGCACGCACGGTGGCGCCGCGCGCTAGTGCTATCGATCTGTTTGGCGTGCGGCAGCGGGCAGTTCCACCTGGGCGGCTGGGCGGGGTGGGTTTTCGAAGCCAACAAGGCAAAGCCGAGCAGCTCGTGGTGACATACTGACATCTCGCTACTTTGTTCCCATCCGGTTTGGATGCTAACAAGAGGATGGGTACAAACAGCGCAAGGCGCCCAACCAACCAAAGTAATACTATTGTACTACAAAAACTTTATTTTTAGCATTAAAAATTTCTATAGTAGAGACTTTATTTCCATGCATAAGTAAGTAACAGGCTTTACTTAACAAAATGACACCAACAAACACCTGGCCTAAAAATTAGAGCTAACAATAATAGTAAGGAACACCTAAGTAATTTATTTATGCTACTAATCTGTCTAATAATTGATAAAAATAAAGTTTTTGTGATACGAGGAGTAAGCCCCAGCAGAGTTGCGGTGCGGTGTGCGCGTGGGAAAACAACAATGGCAGCTTGTCCTGTGGGGAAGAAAAAACGGGCGTGGGATGGATGTAGGCATTGGTTTGCTTGTTTGGAGTTTTGGATCCGTCCGCTGCTATCTCCGGCGCCATGCCAACTGCCAAAGCCAACCTTGTTTGTTGCCTTCCCTTGACCCCTGGTGCCGCGTCGCATGGGTCGGACGGGACGTTTGTTTTTGTTTGTCACCATGCGCCAAAGGGCGTGGCGTGCGATATTTTTTATGCCTGTTCCGTGCCCCTTGCCGCCGCTGCTTTTGCTCCCTACCGCTCCTATATACTACCTCCAATTATTTACGAGAATATAAATGGTTTTATAATTTACAGTCACTTCTTTTTTTCGTGTTTATATATGTCAAATAAAGATTATTTGTAAATAAAGATTTTATTATTTTCAAAGCAGAATAACGATAGGTAATAAAATCGTTTGAATTGTTTTTTTAATTATTGTGCATAAGTTCAAAACGATTTATATAAATAACCATGTAGTGTGCGTGAGATAACGCCCTTTGTGTTTCTTATCAATTGCTACACAGTTAGTGACTAATAGTGAATGAAAAACTGCTGGCTGATAACCGAGCATAGATGCGTATATAGAAAGATGACCAAACAGCACGAGTATAGACAGGGAAAACGGGGTACGTATGGTATAGAGAAAAAACGTGCTGACGCACTGATGACGATGTATGGAGAGGGAGAGGGATAGCATGTAACCTGATTCTGACGCGCGCGTTGCCGTCGCAGCAATAGGCCATATGATGTAATGTCCCGTTCGCAGCCGTTTCCTTGTGCATTCTGGGGCCAACCGGCCCAACAATTCCCTCCTCTGGTACGATTCTTTGGGAATAAAAAGGCGAAGGATACATGTACGTAAGATTCACAATTTAATCAAAGAGGTAAGGAATGTAGAACGAACACTGTAAGAGCC
The DNA here is from genome assembly GCA_000418225.1 of Zizania latifolia. NCBI lineage: Eukaryota > Viridiplantae > Streptophyta > Magnoliopsida > Poales > Poaceae > Zizania > Zizania latifolia. The sequence goes on along the minus strand of KE372733.1, from coordinate 148,434 downwards.
AGAAAATTTAAACAAAGATTACCAAGCAAGCTTCAAACGTCGCCCAGTCATGAAGCCGACCGTGGAGTGCTTCCAGCACATGGACGACCCATAACTCTGTAGGCAGGCTACGTATGGTCCGGTGATGCAATCTCATATGATCTTGTCGATTTCCATGCAAACAAAGCCGAGATAACATGTGAGTAAAGAGGTGTGAAACGCTAAAAGGACCTCGTTTGCCTTCAGAACATGAAAGAGTTGCAATAAGAACAGAGGATAGGGAAGCTTCACAGGAGGAGGCCCCGAAATCACCAAGGTGGTGGTAAAAAATGGTTAAGTCAGTTGATCACGAAACAAAACTGAAGATTTTACCCTTCACCCCATATAAGCTTGAATATGTTTCTGCTAGCCCCTGCATTTATCAGTGAGCTCTTGTTCTTCAGCATCTCCTCTTGGGCACGAGTACCACCATCCTTAAACATCACAAGAACAAGGTTTAGTTCCCAGAAATGTTAGAGCATTTTGTGTGAAGCATAATTATACTGGAGTAGAAGGTTTCATTTAAAAAAAGTACTGGAGAAGAAGGGGTATCGAGTGCACTACACTGTTATGATTTACACGGTTTGAATAGGTGGACTAAATGGAAAGAAAACATGGTTAATGAACATTGCAAAAGTTGAAAGAGAGGACTAGAACACATGGAATACGCTTGAGCAAGTGAGAAAAGAGTTGGATAAAGCTCTATCACAGCAAGTGTGGCTTCTTCTGTCACTTGTGGCACCTGCATCACATGCATGATCAATTAAGATAATTCTTGCACGGCAGGGAAAACCAGAAAGTTTGTAAACACATAATATATGGACAGAAAAACAATTTTACCTACTAGTTTTGAACTTTATATGATTCTTCAGAATCTGAGTCACTAAGAATGATTTCTTCAGCACAGTTATTCTAAACAGGATAAGAGAATCCATAAGTTTTGAACTTACTGCAACATTTAAAATTAATCATGACAGAAATATGTATGAAACTATGACGGTAAACCTGGATTGTCATTCAGAAGTCAGAACTGTGTGTACTTGTTATAACCAGAAATTTTAAATGGTAAAAATACAAGTATAGATTTCAATTAATAGACATATGAATTTTCTATCATAAAGTAGAAAAGGAGATGTGGTTCAGGAGAACGTTGAAGAGATCAGCAAGTTAGGAAATGTTAAAACGTGCAATGCTTAAAGGCTTAAAGCTTTGTGTGAATAAAAGGGAACAGTGCCTAACTGAAGTATTGAACTTCTCCAAATTGTAACATTATTAAACAGCAAGACATGGCAAAGCTACAAAAGAGCCTTGCTCTGTTGAGATTTGAAAAATAATGGTGGCTCTATTTTATGTTCAATCAAAAGCTAAGATTGAATACTGTGACTATAAAATTGATGAACTTGATCAGAAGAATAAATAAATAAATAAAACAGGACCAGATCACTGAATCTTTTATCGTGTATAAAAGAATCTGTGAAATAGTTTGCTTAACATTCTTAGCTCGGAAAAAAAAACTAACTTATAAGGCAATAAGGCAAGGTAGGCCTTACAGCAATTCTAACTTCAGAATTTAACTGAGTGGTTCTTGACTCATCGAATATGTCACTTCTGGCGTCTTAGTGGCAGGATCGGATGTGTGGGGAGCACTGTTTATCACTAGAGGTGTTCCATGATTATCTAACCCAAACCTTGAGAGACAATCACGAACAGTGGCTTTCCCTTCTTCAGTTATCATATACCTACACAAACTTATTTGATAAGCCCCTACCCATGCTTAGGACCTGAAAAGAGTGCATACTGATTAATAATAAAATCCAACCAGATGAAAACAGAGAACATTTTCATAAATGCAATCGAGTTTATGAACATTTTGATAAAAGCAATCAAGTTTATGAATACAAGTGTAATAGCACCAAAAACCATTAGTGATTCAGTCCATTTGATTGTCATATTATGACAAGAAAGTTAATCTTTAACAAAGATGAACCATTAATAGCTAGCACCGAGAGGTGATGCTCTATTGCATGTATAGCACAAAAGCTAGTGGCAATGTCTTTAACATGTGTGATTTAAATATTTTAATACATGTATGAAAACCTTTGGTGACGATTCATCTAACATTCCATACCATAAGCTTATTTGTAAAATTTTAGAATAGGTAGGTGCTTTCTTGAAAAACAAAAAATTGTGAGTGGATGCATAGATTCCATAGTCAAGAATGTGGCTCTCCACTGAAAACAGACAGCCTTTTGCAGCTGTATGCCTGTATGCATTGAAACCAAACATTTTTCCCTCTAAAGTAACAACTTGAAAAAGTTAGTGTAGACGTGGAAGATAAGCTTGATGTAAATTACTTTGCAGGGTTACCAGACTTCAAAGCCAGTCCTTTAGATATCAATGCTTTCATGCATCTCCATGATGCAAATTACCTACTTAGCAATGCACAGTGCACTAAAAATAACAGCTGGAGTGAGCAATAGTGGATATACTGTGAAAACTGTACCCAATTGCACTTCTGAATTCAACTTACAAAACAAAACCGAGTTCAAAGTTCTACATGCATCCAAACTAAGGCAATATTGTTACAGCACTTGCTTATTTATCTACTTCAAAGCAACTAAGATTGATTTCACTACACAATGAAGCAAATTATTACAATATAGCTAATCAACATATGCGAAACTTATGATGTCATAGCCCAAAATGTGATTAGACATTAAGGAAGAGGTTTCGTCGTGGAGGGGCCACTGTGATAATAAAGGTGATGAATGCTGAGTCAAGCAGTCTGAACTATATAACCCCTACTTTGTGCTAAACTAAATTCAAATCGTTATGCTGAAGGCACTCAAAATCTTCCTGCGAGTCACCAAACAACCTACAAGTACGACCGCAGATTTCCGCCCCATTGCTGCTCAATCGTGTAACACTACCGCCCAACCCAAAGCTTCGAAACCAAAATCAAGCAAACCCTAGCCTCACTGCAACATTCACCTCAGCAACGGAAAAAAACGGATATGCATGGGGATGTTGCTTGATCTGATACAGATCCTCGAGGGTTCGGATGGGCTCCTTGAGTCCTTGGCAGCGCACACGTTGCGGTAGGAATTGGCGAGACGGTGAGCCAGGTTATCACCGAGACCGCCCGTCTTCTCCTCCATCGAACGCCACTTTTCCAGGACACATTGCGCGAGCGCCTCGTTCTCCCGGAGGCGCACCGCGAGTTGCTTCGCCTCCGGCGCCATCAGCGAAGGGTTGGAGGATTGCGATGGGAGGGGATTGCCGTGGCGTCGATGAGTGACACTCAGACGGGCAGCTTGGTCCCAGGCGAAGGCGGCCTCGGCGGAGCGCGGTTTGATGGCGAGCGCGGCCGGGATACAGCGCCCTCCGGAGCGCGACTTCGCGGCGAGGGTTTAGGGTTGGGGAGGAAGGAATACCCGCCATTTCTTCAGGATGGCTTCGGGTCGGGGTTTGATTTTGAAGTCCGGTGCTTCCAAATTTCACGAAAGCTCTTTGATCTAAACGTTGTTTGGTTTGTGGCCAACTCTACTAACTAAGAGCAAATACTATTTGGTATATATCTAATTCTTATTGTTGTTTGATCTGAAATTTATATGTTATAATAAAATAGTTTAAATTTTTATTTTTAGTTTAAAACAAAACTAGATTGCTCGAATAAATACCTTTAATATATCCACAACTTCAGATCTAGGATTTTTAGAGCTAGATTTCACCAGCTCTAAAAAATTCTGGATCTAAATTTATGCCAAACAGAACCTAAATATTGGTTATATTATTGAGAGCAGAAGTTTCTGATGTTTTGATATATTAGTAAGTTTGGGATGTTTATGGTATATTTGGTTTTTACATAAAATTTTTGGCAATGCTAAAAATAATTATTTGGAAGAGTTTTAGATAATGATCGATATTTAGTGGTTATTTTATAGCCTTTTAGATTATAGCTCAGTTTTTGAGTTTTATAATCTATACCGGTTGGGAAAACTTCAAATTTCGAGCATAGTTGTAATTGTTAGAATCTCCCTGAAGCAAAGTCATGGATTTGATAAGGTTGATAATGATTTCAGACCAATATACCCTTAACATTAATATGTTTAATTGTTTAAAAGGAAGGCCCTTAGAATCATGGGCCTCTTTTGGGATGGAATCATGGGCGTTAGTAAGAGCAAGAGGACGCATAGGTAACCAGGTCCAGAGAAAAGACCTCTCAGAGCCCAAATTACTGGGCTTGTTCATTGGTTCAATTCCCATTGATTTATATCTAACTTTGTACTCACTAGATCATCCATCAAAAGATAGGAGAGAAAACAAGGCGATGTGATACTCGTTTTCGTGTGTGTGTGAAGTTGTAAACACCAACTCTTACTCGTATAACCAAACGAATTTCCTCGTGTAAGTAACATAAGATGGTATCATTGATTCATTTCATAGTCACATCTCATATCATTGTAACATTATTCATGGAGTATTAACAAAGCATACATAATAAGAGAACGTAACATATTCAGCCAACGCCATTGAATCAAGAATAATTATTCCTCTGCAGCTCCATCCGCCATGATATATCTATGTGCAGCTGCTAATTAATTCGGAAATGTAATCGGGTAGACCGGCGTCTTGTCAGGGTAGAAGAGCCCAAAGTGCCTCTCTGTGGGATCCCCGGTCTTCTGGTGCTCGTTGAACATGGCGAACACGTACGTCTCGAGCGGCCCGGGCCGCTTCGGCGTCCCGTTCTTGGCGTTGTCGATGAGGCCCTGGTTGTGTTTCCTCGAGTTGTCGATGGTCGCCGCGAACCCTTCCGCCGACGGCCACCCGCTCTCCGACACGACGATCCTGACGTTGGGGGTGCCGGCCTTCTCCAGCGCGGCGTAGGCGGCGTCCACCATGGCGTTGAAGAGGTTGGTGTAGGTGAGCCCGTTGCCGTCGTCCCTCACCGTGGTGCCCGGCTGGAAGGTGGCGTAGTTGAGGCTGATGTCGCGCGGGTTGTCCCTGTAGGCGAAGTAGGGATACACGTTGGCCAGAAACGGCGACGTGGTGTCGGCCAGGAACCGCGCGATGGGCGCCATGAACCGCTGCACGTCGGGGTGGAACACGCCGCTCGACGGAGGGAACGAGTTGGTGATCACGTCCATCTTCACCGCCGTCGACACCTTGATGCTGTTCGAGAGGCCGGCGGACACCAGGGCGTTGTGCACGTTCTGCATGGCCGGGAGGATCAGGCCCATGTCGCCCACGAGGACCTCGTTGCCGACGGCGATGTACCGGAAGATTACGTCCGGCCAGTAGGCCTGGACGTTGTTCCGGACCCAGTCGTCGGCGGCGGAGGGGCTGTTGGCGAGGTTGCGGACCACGTCGGTGCCGCCGACGTCCACGACGACAGCGATGCCGCTTCCGCGGAGCGCGGCGAGGGCCTCCTGGTCCGGGTAGTAGATGCGCATGGTGCCGATGCCTCTGGACTTGTACAGCTGCACTACCTCACTCGCGCGACGGCAGGTCGTTGCCGAGAACGCCATAGCAGACACCATGCACAGCTGCACCACCACACGCATATTAGTAAATATTTCACACGATCAAAATAATCAATGTACAAAAAAGTGAAGAGATATCGATTTGTTGTTGTATCGTGGAGATAGTGGTGAGATGGGGTTTATAAAAAATGTTGTTAAATTATATGAAAAAATTGAAAATTTTGAATAATTAGCTGAAATTGTATTATATCAGTTCGTGCGATATATTTTTATACCTCCCATTTGCCCAAATAATATCTTGATATATGCCTGATAAGTATCTGGAGATGGATATATATATATGTATGCTACAATGCTCGCTCGTGATCGTCGCTACGGAGTAGGAATGAAATGGCCGGCCCTATATAACAGCGTGAGATGGTTTGACTTTTCGTGTGATAGGGCCGGCTACTTTTCCTCTTGACTTTCAACGGGACACTTCGTCTTAATTCCTAGCTGTAAGCATGTGGTGCTTCCGTCGGTTAGTATTCAGATTAAGCTGCACGTCAGCGCTCTGATATTTCTTACGTACACGCAGGCCTACAATATTAAACTGACCTGTTGATTGATTTCCATGTGACAATTTCTTGTGCTGGATCATTGATTTTCATCACGGCAACGACGCAAAGTTCCATTGACATGTCAATTAAGCCGTCCCATACTCCCGTTTGTTTGAGATCAAGATGGCCGTGCGTGACAGCATGAGACACAGTGACTCATAATCGATCTGATATGATCTTCGGTGTGTTCTTAGTTGAGTGACGTGTTGATCTTCCTTTCTTTCTTCATCTCCCTTCTCAACTCTTCTTCCTAGATTGGATATGAGTCGACAGTTGCATTTGGTTTGGCAAGACGTCTGTTATGTATTATAGGATGTGTTTGGAGCTGCTATCTATCGTGTCTTGCTTTTCTGTTTTTTATTGTAGCCTTTTATGTTATAATATTGTACTTTTATTATATTAATATGAAACTCTGCATTATATTGTATGGATTGTTTTCACACATATATATACATACTGTTTAGCTTAATTTGTTTAGATCAATACAACGGAAGGATCTTCTTACTGCAGCTCATAGACTGGGAATCGCTCCATTGAATTTCCAAAGTCAAAGTCGTATTATCACTAGCTTTAGAACACAAACACATGCTTAGGAGTTAGCAAAATAATATTATCACTAGATACCATTGTTTATTTGCATCGATGGAACACTACAATATTACCTCAGCATGCCATGCTATATACTCTAATTTTAAGCAAGTTGATTAGGTGTTGTCACTTGGTTAATCCGAGCTTAGTAATTGCACACGTATTAATGGAGGAAAATAAACTTGGTTAATATACGAATATTCTCAATTCCAAGTGATAACTGCAGTTGTGAAGTTGTAGTAGAGCTCATATATGCAAGTTCTAATGCCGGCTCTAATCCGTAAGCTGCTCGGTTCAGGAAACAACTTGTCCATGGGCTTTTTCTTCTTGTCTTGTACAACATATGTTATCCGGCTGTCATGTCTCTCTGAATTATTCTATATTTTCGAACGGCAACGATAAATATTTCTGTTTGTAACATGTATTAAAACAAAAGTGATTTGCCAAATGGCGAAAAGTTTTACAACTATTGCATCAAACGAGATAATTACAATCTACCGTAATGGCAAACGGAGTCTGAAGCTGGAAATGTTTTCGTGACATCAAGCAGCAACAGAGTGATCTATCCAAAATTATAGCTAGTACATTATCTTGTGTAAATACGAAACACTAGATAGAACCACTAGCTTCGTAGTCACAGCAGCTGCTGCTGTCATCAACAGATGATAACAAGTTTTGAAAGTTTTTATTCAAGTAGAATTCCATCGCTCGTCTGGAACCTAGTGCAATTGAACATGATCATAATATTATATTTTAATTACTCACTATGTGATACATAATTGATATTGGTATTTTATATTTTTTGCAGCTCATGACACCTTTCGCACAACTTAGCCCACCCAGGCCGAGTTCAGATTGAGCCAACAATTTGAGTTTTCATCATGGATTAGGCCCAAAACTGGCAAGCGTTGATGCGTTTCCATCGTGGGGCAAACGTTCCAAATTAAGGAACTCGTTAAGGCTAAGGGCGCTCAGAGAGAAAACAGCAATACATGATCAGTGTATCGAAATCATTTGAGTTTAGCTCATCCACCTTGATCATTTCTATCAGTTTGAGATCACGATAACCGTTATAATTATTTCCCATTCAATCAAAATGTGTGTAAATCAGGGTATAGTATGCAGTCATTTACACCCAAATAAATCTAGGACTACTAATTTTCATGTCCCTTTTAAATTATCTCCATTATATAGATCACCAGCGCAGGCAGTGTGCTATCAAACAAACGAACTACGATCTAAACAACATCAAGAACAGATTTTGACCAGACACGCTTCACCGCAAGAACACGCAATTCTTCTGATCTTTTGTGTCCTTGATTTGCTGCTGCTGCTGCTGGTCGTTGGCCTTCCAGCCATTGGGCACCCACCAAACTCTGATGCTCTTGTCGAGACCTCCACTGTACACCATGCATCCGTTGCTCACCCTGCACCAGCTAGCCTGGATGCATTTCACGGGGCCCTCGTGGTCTCTGATCACGCCGACTCTGGCAAGGCCGCCGCTCGCCTGCCGGCGCCACAGCCCGATGGTCTTGTCGGCGGAGCCCGTGCAGACCAGGTCGCCGGCGACGCACAGGCAGAGCACGGCCATGTCGTGCGCCTTCACGTCGCAGGCGAGGCTCCACCGGCTGCCCCTGTCGACCCGGTCCCAGCCGACGACGTGCCCGTCCGACCCGGCGGCGTATACGCACCGGCCTCCGGCGTCGGCGCTCACCACCA
>KE372733.1:103142-115132 GCA_000418225.1 Zizania latifolia | reverse complement strand
TTGGAGTGTGTGTATATATATGCAGCCCTCCTTAGGGTTACTCTCAATGAATCTTAGCACTAAATAATATATTTCTGATATCGCACATAAATATCAAAGCTCAAATAAGTGTTCTGCATACTGTTACTGCTAATTTATACAGTGTACATAGTTCACTATTTTGGTGTGCCAGGATCTACAAAAGTAAAATGTGTCGTGTGAGGCTTTGTATCATTAGATGCCTAGTTAACCTTTGCTCTAATCCATTCTATATGATGAGGTGAACTGGTTAAGTGAGTGCCAAAGGCCCTCTACTTCAGTTGGTAAACATGCTATTTGGTGATGCCAGTATTTGCCTTTTGGCTAGAGACCGAAAAATTCCATGTCTTTGGTATTTCTGATTAGAGAATGTCTGTATAAGTTTGAAAAATTATCGACTGGGAGTTATTTTACAGGGTAGAATGGTTGAAATATTTGGAAAAGAGGCGTCTGGGAAGACAACACTTGCCCTTCATGTTGTCAAAGAGGCCCAAAAGAAAGGAGGTCTGTTTTTTTGGCTCTTGCTTTTTTTGTTTTATTATTTTTTCCTCTTCTTTATATTTTTAACGTATTCTGTCTGGCAACAAAAATCCCTTCCAACTATTTCTCTGTTTAGGCATTTCTGAAGGGTGTTTTGCCATTTTATCGCATCTCAAGATTTTTTGGGGGTTGATACATTGTGTTGTTGGTGATCTTACATGGTTTTGGAGAAGTTTGATCTTGAATTTAACTAGGGAGTTCCTGTTTGGCAGGTTTTACTATTTCTCTTCACAACCATTAGCTATGGTTGGTAATGCTGTATACTATGTAGACTTACAAACATATATTAACTCTGTTGATCCTTTTCCCCTTCTTTTTATGGAGATGCTGCCCTAAGTTACTCAATGTTTTTTGCAGATGTTGTAAAATGCCATTCTTACAGTTACTATAAGCGAGTTACTCCTCTGTACTTGTACTGTACTATTTGTTTGGTTTATCATACATGTTTGTTTTTTCCCCTTTGTACTAGTAAGCACAATATCTGATTGGAACTGTGACTGGGACTATTTTGCAGGTTGTTGTGCTTATATTGATGCAGAAAATGCTTTTAACCCTTCTGTTGCTGAAGCTATTGGTGTAGACGTTGAAAAGCTTCTGTTAGCCCAACCCAACTCTGCTGAAAATTCTTTAAGCATAGTGAACACTCTTGTTGGTGGATCCATTGATGTTGTCGTTGTTGATAGTGTATGTTACTTCCCTATGCCATTTTAATTATATTTTTCTCTTTTTTAATTCCTTGTTGGCTTATTCGAAATATTATGCATTCCTTACTACAACAACTCTAGTATGGATAGGCTGTTAATAATATGAAAATTCAAATACTAATTCAATGTTACAAAAACACTTCATTCTAGATGGTTGAGTTATTAATGTGCATCTATGATCTTTTTTCCCTGATGTGCTTTAGAACACACACTGTCCGGACATCCATGTTCTTTAAGTTCTGTTTTCTAATATGTACTTCACATTTGTGCGATGCTATATTTATTTACCTTGCTTTCACCGGAGTTCTAACAGGTGGCAGCACTCATTCCCAGATGTGAAATTGAAGGTGAAATATACATGAATTCTGAAGATGTGCAATCCCGATTGATGACTCGGGCACTTCGAAAAATTCAATACACACTAAGTCGCTCTGAAACACTAATTATTTTTGTTAATCAGGTATGGAATCATTATTAACCAGGAAAGGATATTTCAATTCCTTGAAACTTTGTTCTCTGTTCCCCTATTCACACACTCTGTCCAGTGGTGCTGCCTGAGAACTCAACATGTTTATACTGTACCATTTATGCCTCTTTTTACAAAAATATACCTACTAAATTAGTCTCTTACAATACAATATGGTTTACTTCTATCTACTATTCTATGCACAAAGGTAGTCCTGTTATGCTATGTTCTTATAAACATGTATATTCTATTTATACTCGAACATGAAATGGATTTTGTTAATACCTTAACAGATTTAAGTGGTGTTTTTATTTGGGTCATCAAAACCTACTGTTAGATACACATCAATATTTGGTACCAATACTGTAGTAGGCCAGTGGTGGAAAAAAACTACATCAATATGTCTCCATTTCCAATTTTCTAAAAATTAAAAACAGGGCAAGCCAGGTTTGGGAGGCTGGGAGATATACAAATCCAGGAGGAAGAAGCTAGTAGAGCTTGGGATCCAGTGTTACTGTATAATCACTGGTTAGGTCACATATTTGGGACATAATCACAATTAAATGGGTGGCCAAATGAACACCTGTTATTTTAAATACTTGACATTGTGCAGATGACCCTTGCTGAACCCTTAATCTAAACTTGATTTCTTTAACACAGGCTATGCTGCTGCTGCTTTGTTTAGCACTACTTGTTGATGATGTTTGTAGGTTAGAACAAAGAAGAGCTCGAATCAGTTTCCTGGAGTCTTCAAGGAGGTAGCTTGTGGTGGCAGTGCATTAGGATTCTATGCTGCAGTCAGAATGAGGACCTCAAGAAGGGAATTGCGATACAACGAAGACCAGGTATTGTACATAGCTTTTCAGACTTCTCATTTGCCCTTCTCCCCTTAGAATACTAGCACTAGACATGAGCGTACATTACCGTAAGTAAGGTATGCAGCATTGTAACTATTCAAATTGTAAAAAAACTTGCCTTTTCAGGCTGCTGGCATCGGTATATCAGTGCAGATAATCAAGAACAAATTAGCTCCAGCAACTCTGAAGGAAGCTGGCATTGACATCAGATTTGGGAGGGGAATCTGCTACGAATCAGAGATCCTGGAGCTGGCTTCTTCCCTTGGGGTTATTGTGAAGGATGGTTCTGGGTATTGGATCAACGGTGAGTTCCTTGCAGACAAGGCAGAAGCTGAAAAATTCCTACTTGAAAATGCTGCTGTGGCAGATGAGATCTGCGGTACCATGAGGAGCCAATTCTTTGAAAGGTGACAAAACGAAGGCCGGCGTGGAATTGCTCCGCCACTGAATTTTTTCATGTACCAGCTGGTAGCAAGCAGATGCGGAAAACCGGAAGAAAATTGTTGTGTACAGCAGGGGCACCATTGAAGAGTAGAGTCTATTATATTATTTATTACGTGAAGTCCAGTGAAGGGATGGACGACCAATTAGCGAGGCTAATCTTTTGTTAGCCATAAGGTGTGGATGACTGCCCTAGCTGTGAACTTGTTGTTTAGTAAGTTCGTAGCTGTTGTATCATGTATTTCTAGGATATTTTTTCGGCAACACAATAAGTTTTCTTTTCCTCTGCCTGCTGTAACTTTACAAAAGTTAATCAAGCGTAATCAACATTGATACTTCAGTACAACACAAGAATTAACTTTTGATGAAACTCATTCATTAAATTTTTTACTCCATGTCGTGTCATGGTCGAGTAATCCTGCAGTTCCAAATTTGCATGTATACGTGTATGGAGGAGAAGGATTCAAGGATTCAATTATTCAAAGGTTGGCACGGGAAGATTTTGGATGGTTAAAACAGTCTACGAAACTGACACATTTCTTTGATTTGAGTTCTGTGAAGGTCCGTAGTCTGCACTCACCCGTTCTTGACGGGGTTGCATGGTTGACACGAAAAATGATGCACGAAGCTTTGTTTATGTGGTGACGAATGCACTGCAGATGAACAACGACCCGTCAATCTTTTGTATAAATTAAAGTTGCAGAGGCTACACGGCAAGGTTTTCTACCAGTTGACCTTGTACAGTTTCGCCTGAAAGTTCAGAACCTGCAGCACGACAATAAAAGCTAGCAGCGGTTGCAGTTTGTAGTCATCCGGATACAGTGCAAGTTAGAGATCGATCGATCGATCAACCAACACAGCCGCAGAAGATGATGACTATGCTTCAAGCAGGCGCTGCTCCCGTGCTTGCAGCAGCAATGGCCATTGCAGCCTTCGCCTCCCTTCCTTCAGGTACGCATATAATTTGCTAATAAGCTTCGACGTACGAGGCAGCAGATCTGCAGATAGATGCATGCATGGTGTATCCGACCGTGCCATACTATATATATGAGTGTGCCCGTTGTCACTCAGCACGTTTGTACGTATGGATGCTGCGGGTGCAGGCGTGCGATCCATCGGCGTGTGCTACGGCGTGAACGGCGACGACCTCCCGTCCCGGAGCGACGTCGTGCAGCTCTACAAGTCCAACGGCATCAGCGCCATGCGCATCTACTTTGCCGACCGTGAAGCTCTTGACGCGCTGCGCGGCTCGGGCATCAGTCTGACCCTCGACGTCGGCGACCGGAACGACGTGGGCGAGCTCGCCACCAGCGCCTCGAACGCGGCGTCCTGGGTCCAGGCCAACGTGCAGGCCTACTACCCGGACGTCGACATCAAGTACGTCGTCGTCGGCAACGAGCTGACCGGCACCGCCGACGCGTCGAGCGTCCTGCCGGCCATGCAGAACGTCCACGACGCCCTCGCGTCCGCCGGCCTCGCGGATAGCATCAAGGTGTCCACGGCAGTCAAGATGGACACGATCGACGACTCCTCGCCGCCGTCCGCCGGCGTGTTCAACAACCCCTCCGTCATGGAGCCCATCGTGAAGTTCCTGGCGAGCAACGGCGCGCCGCTCCTCGCCAACGTGTACCCCTACTTCGCGTACAGGGACGACCAACATATCGACCTCAACTTCGCGCTCTTCCAGCCGAGCTCGACGACGGTGAGTGACCCGAACGGGCTGACCTACACGAATCTCTTTGACGCCATGGTCGACGCCGTCCGTGCCGCGGTGGAGAAGGTGAGCGGCGGGGGCAACGTGGACATCGTCGTGTCGGAGAGCGGGTGGCCGTCGGCCGACGGGAGGGGCGCGATCATGGAGAATGCGCGCGCGTACAACCAGAACCTGATCAACCACGTCGGCCAAGGGACGCCGAAGAAGCCTGGGCAAATGGAGGCGTACGTGTTCGCCATGTTCAACGAGAACCAGAAGAACGGGGACGCCACGGAGAAGAAATTTGGGCTGTTCAATCCAGACAAGTCTCCGGTTTACCCTATTACTTTCTCATGAAATTAATATGTACGACATATATATCGTATTTATCTGCTCCATGTATTGCATTCTGAGGAATTTTCCATGTTAAGCGGTTTAATTGATGAAAAAGTGAATAGATATGGTCATAATCCGTCAAAGTGGACCAAATTATAATGATTCAGATTAAAAAAATCTCTATCGAGTACGACATGACAATTATTAAAATTGCATGTTTATTCAAATTGAAGTAATACTAAATTAAAACTCTAAGTCGAGCAATATTATTAATTCCGAATTTTGGTATTATTAAATTATGAAAAACATGATGTTGAGACTCCAAACCGAATATGACTTTATTTTTGTTGATTTTGAATAAATAAAATATCCATTTTTTACAGACTCGATTGAATTCGGCCGCCCGAAAATGAAAACAAAACAAAAATCTGAAATCTTTAGCACGGTGTTGAATTAGAGCCCATTTAGAAGTCTGAATTGCCATGGAGATTCCAGCCCAATTCTTGAATCCTGGTGGAATTGGGCCTCCCAATACTGGGCTGGAATCCGTCGTGTATGTTAGGTCCTCTTTCTTCTCCGGCAATCGCCAAGCGACCACCCTGTCAGCCTAGGGACTAGGGTTACGTTCGCCGGCTTGCCGCCGGCGTTGACAGCCAGCACAAGCTTGCGCCGCCTACCACCTCCCCTCGCTGCAGAGCGGCCGTGTAGGCTTCGCGACGCGGTAATATGCATCTCTGCTCCTTCTTCGTCCTTCAGATCTGATCTTTCGTCTCGTGTGCCGCTTGCCCCCTCGGATTCGTCACCTTGGCTCGTGCCCGTTTGTGCAGCGCGATGGATGAGTGGGTTCGCCAGGCTGAGGTGTGGGTAGGCCAGGCCGAGAGCTGGATCCGTCAGCAGCCTCCCGAGCAGATTTACGTCGCGGTCGCGGTGATTGCCGTGACGATTCTGTTGCTTGTTTCAGGTGATTTCTTTCTCAATTCAAGCATAGTTTCTTGCTTTAAATCCTTGCGTCCGAGCGTACAGGTTTTGCTTCCTGTTTAGTCCTAGAGTCAAGAGTATGCGCAGAAGTGGTCGTTCGAATTGGTCAGGTTTCCAGATTTTACAACTTTCTGAAGTATCCATCTCAATCTTAAAGCATCAGACTTGTAGAAGTTGAGCATTTTGTCTCTAGCGTCATTGCCGACGAATGAACAAGTTATGGATCTGGTTGGTTAGCTCAATAGCTATTTACGAGTACATTGTTGCTAAGGTCAAATAAGGTTACATAATGCGAATGCTGATTGTAGCCTGAGTTTGCTTTTTTGTACCCTTGTGACGTCCTCATGGGAACATTTTTCAATAATGTTTGAGTAAATTGTACTGCATATCTGATCAATTGCATAAGCACACAGAAAGTCCTCAATGGGCATAGTGAAGCCACCATCACCACCAAGTGGAACTTGTAAAGTAGTAATTGCGCTACGTTATTTTGTTGGTGCTACAGCCTCCAAGCACAGTAATTAACAAGCAATGTATGGCTGCTGTTTTTGTGTACAGTTTCGTGTCTGAAATCCTCGAAACCCAACACCATAGTGCTATCTGGGCTCAGTGGTGGTGGCAAAACTATTCTTTTCTACCAGGTAATTTTCTATTTCAATCATTCCATTTCTGTACATGGCAATTTTTTCTGTGCGTTTCTTATTCCTCGAGTGACACATCTATTCAATTTCTGGTGGATTAAAGTAGAAAAAATATTGCTAAACATTTAATGGTCTCCATTTTGAAACTCCATTTTTCTGTCTCTTGTTGTTTCAGGTTCTTTCAATGCATTATAGTTCAGTAGTATTGAAAGAACGGCACATCCTGGTTGCTATGTTGTAGATTTGTAGTCTGTTGGGTGTCTCTTTTCTAGCTTACCTTGAGGCTTGAGTCGACTTAATATGTTCCTGTCTGGATTCTTCTGTGATTTATTGTATCACAACATCATACAGAGTCCTTTCCCCCTTTTCAAGTTAATTTTCCTTGAGTATCTCTTGTCTCTGTGCTAATTTGCCTTTCTCTTAGCTTCGAGATGGATCATCACATCAAGGAACTGTGACTTCAATGGAACAAAACAATGATACATTTGTGCTTCATTCAGAGTTGGAGAGGGTAAGGTGACTTCTTAGAGATAATTTTTTTTGACATCGTGATATAAAAATGAAAGGAAGACTATCCTGTTAGGCTGTTATCTAGAAACATGCATTTTGCTGACTAGAATATATACTGATTTCTGTTTTTGTTATGTCCGCAGAAAGGCAAAATAAAGCCTGTTCATGTTGTTGATGTTCCTGGTCATGCAAGGCTCAAACCCAAGCTTGATGAAGTCCTACCTCAAGCAGCTGGAATAGTTTTTGTTGTTGATGCTCAAGATTTCTTGTCTACCATGCAAGCCGCTGCAGAGTAATTTTGCTGACTTAATTCCTGTTCTTAGTAAATTCACGTGGTGCTTATTTAGCCAAAATTGGACTACACCTCTTACAGGATTGAAATTAGGAGTGTGACTAGGAACTTCTTTCATGCCCAGACAAATTTTAAAATTGTGTGCTGTGTCAACTTATTGTTGCAGTTGGTATTGTCTCACAATGTTCTCTTATCACAGGTACCTGTATGACATTCTGACAAAGGCAACTGTAGTGAAGAAGAGGATTCCTATTCTTATATTCTGCAACAAGACAGATAAAGTTACATCTCACTCAAAAGAATTCATCAAGAAGCAATTGGAAAAAGAAATGTATAATTTTCTTTTCACATATCATAGTAGCAAACTATAGTGCATCAACTCATGATGGCATCTATAATAAATCACGGTGATTTTAATGTGTTTGCCTTTAAGTAATGCTGCAGCTTTAATGTATACACAAGTACTGTCTAGACTCGAGAGCACACAGGTTTACATACTTGAAATAACTCAGGTCATTCAGCAACTCTTTTAGTTTAAACCACCTATGTGAGAGCATGCCACAAACATATTCACTAATTGAAGTAAATCTGCGATCCGCAAGGCTTCTAACATGTGCTGACTTTATTGTTTTGTAGAAACAAGCTCCGGGAATCAAGGAATGCTATATCATCTGCTGACATCACGGATGAAGTTAAGCTTGGGAACCCTGGAGAAGCATTTAACTTCAGTCAATGCCAGAACAAGGTGACAGTTGCTGAGGGTGCTGGTCTGACCGGTAATGTTTCATCGGTCGAGCAATTCATTCGTGAGCATGTGAAAACTTAGGCTTCTCACCTTTACAGACTAGAGTTTGTGTTTCTTCAAAATTGTTACCTAAGCGGAGACTGATTTTCCTGTTGGAAGAAGGAAAACCCTCATCATGTGTATCTGGTTCACTTATAAACTGTGCGGACCATGTGAGAAATTTAACAGTTTTCGTTGCTAATTCCTGACAGACACCAATAGCCAATTCTTGGCATAACCGTGTTTAAAAAAGTTCTATTAATCCTGCCCTGAGCTTTTCAATTTTTCTTGGATCGGACTCTCCTGTCTGATACACTTCAGGCAGTCTATTGCTTCAATGAATCTGACTCTTTTCTATTGCGACAGTGTGCGAAAGAATATGGTTCAATTTACTCCCTCGTATATTCCAACATACCACATAATTTTATAAACTATTTCTTGGCTCACTAACCTCCCAAACTTTTTTTGATTTTTTTTTCTAACATAGGTTATGTTGTTACACATGGTGCTACAAAATTTTGACTTAAAACATGTTTATGTACAAGGAGAAAAAAAAGATAATATTGTTAGGACGTACAATGTGCTTTTTTTTTTTTTGGGGGGGGGGGGGGGTGTAAAATGATCTGAAAAATAATTTAGGGGTTAAATTCTGTAGTGGAACAGTATGAGAGTCAAACATACTTTTTCCGTGCCAAAAGATGCAGTGATTTGATAGATCATTACTGTGTATTTGGATGACGCGTGTTGTGTTGCATACCTCTAATGGCGATCAAAATCGAGCAAAGTGGAGGAGAAAACTTAACATCGATTGTACTGATTTCGGATGTTTCCATTTCTTAATTTCTTCTGCACAAAAGGGGAGACGAACAAGGCAATGGTTTCGTGGTACGTCCTTTCTGAAGAAATTCGATGGCATGCGTGTCAAAGTGTGAAACTGATCTCTAATCATCGATGTGGAGCTCAAGCGACCGGATAATCACGAATGGTGTCAACTCAACCGATCGAAAGATATTGCTGCTAGTCTGACAGAGCAACAATGCACATGTCACAGTCACTCCAGTACAATCCGCTATTCAAATCAGTTAGCACTACAAACATGAAATTCCTCGCATTGGTCTAGATAATCTGTGTACGTGTACCCGTGAGCATACACAAGAATTCAATGCAGATTGGATAGAGAAACATACTGGTAGTCTCCAACAGCTCGGTGTGCAGTGTGTACTGCTGATAGGAGAAGAATTTCCATGCAGGGTAGAACATTCAGTGCCATGTACGCGAGGAAAATTGAGGCAGGTTTCCACAACTCGTGGAAATTTTTCAGCCCCAAGATCGAGGCCGCTGTTTCTGTAGAAAAATATGGGAGAAGATGACGGGTTAGGCTGCGTGCATCTTGATCAGTTACGTGGTTACGAGTAAAAAAAAATTGCTTGACATGCAGATGTACGAAACTATAGTCATGGAAACTTGTATATAAGGGGGTGTGCATTTGCATAGCATGCATAACATTCAGCCGAAACACATAAGCAAGCTAGCTGAAGACTGAAGAGTTTATACAGAGCAGGGTGAACAATGGCTGGGCAACAGGGAGCTGCCTCCATGCTTACACTTGCTGTGATCATTGGAGCATTTGCTTTTGTTCCAACAAGTACGGATCATATTCTTGAATGAACCTCTGTTTATCTATTTTGCATCGATCTTGCTGCAGTTGGCATTTTATATAATGGAAATGTAGTAATTAAACTATGCGCTCGCACTTTTGCTGTAAGCTACCAAGCTGGTCTGTATTACTGTATATATATTGGCAGTAGCAGTGTAGCATGTAGGCACTTGCATGCTTTGTTCAGTTGTCTCACAATGTGATGCTATGCGCGTGCAGCTGTGCAATCCATCGGCGTTTGCTACGGCGTGCTGGGCAACGACCTGCCGTCGCGGAGCGAGGTGGTGCAGCTGTACAGGTCCAAGGGCATCAACCTGATGCGCATCTACTATCCGGACAAGGAGGCGCTGGCCGCCCTGCGCAACTCCGGCATCGGCCTCATCCTCGACGTCGGTGGCGTGGACGTGATGACCTCGCTGGCCGCCAGCCCCTCCAACGCGGCCTCCTGGGTCCGCGACAACGTCAGGCCCTACTACCCGGCCGTCAACATCAAGTACATCGCCGTCGGCAACGAGGTGCAAGGCGGCGCCACGAACAGCATCCTCCCGGCCATGCGGAACGTCAACTCCGCCCTGTCCGCGGCCGGCCTCGGCGGCATCAAGGTGTCCACCTCGGTGAGGTTCGACGTGATCGCCAACTCGTACCCGCCATCCAAGGGCGTCTTCAAGGACGCCTACATGACGCAGATCGCGAGGTACCTGGCGAGCACCGGCGCGCCGCTGCTGGCCAACGTCTACCCCTACTTCGCCTACAGGGACAACCCGCGCGACATCAGCCTCAACTACGCCACCTTCCAGCCGGGCACCACGGTGAGGGACGACGGCAACGGGCTCACCTACACCAACCTCTTCGACGCCATGGTGGACGCCATCTACGCCGCTCTGGAGAAGGCCGGCACCCCCAACGTCAGGATCGTGATATCGGAGAGCGGGTGGCCGTCGGCCGGAGGGTTCGCGGCGACCATCGACAACGCGAGGACCTACAACCAGGGCCTCATCGACCACGTCGGCTGTGGCACTCCCAAGAGGCCCGTGGCGCTGGAGGCTTACATATTCGCCATGTTCAACGAGAACCAGAAGACAGGTGATGCCACCGAGAGACACTTCGGCCTCTTCTATCCTAACAAGTCGCCCGTGTATCCCATCCGCTTTAGCTAATCGTGTGCTAGCGATCGATCAGCCTATCGTACAATATCGTTAAACTCACAAGCTAAATAACGAGCTGCACAAAGAGCACTAGTAATAATCTGTGTGCGTGCATGCCCTACCCACCTCTAAATTCAGAGTATACTATATCATGAATAAAATCAAGGAAATGTTTTCTTGGTAATCGTGCATGAGTGTGAAATATATCATTTCTAGAGCTGAGCTAACTATCTTAATTTAGCTAATTAAATCCTCCGTCCTATAAAATTATACTCTAGAATTAGATTTAACATTTCATTTCATAGGGCAACGAATCTAGACAATACTACTGTTCAGATTTGTTGTACTATAAAATATTAAATTCGGTCTTAGGTTGCAATATTGTGGGATAGAGAGAGTATTTAATATATTTAAAGATTTTCATAATAATTTAGTAAAAATTCAATAAAAATAAGAAACTGGATCTAAATATAAGGTCAAGACCAAACAGATTTGTCTTCGCCCATGGTAGCACATGAACATGACATGTGCAGATGTGTTGGGCGAAAGTTTAATCGGGCCGTTCTATATTTCCACACTCTACTGCAGCAAACCATGGCGCCGTCGCCGCCGGAGCAATACGCGATATGGTAGCCTGCTTGTGAACAAAATCGATCAGTCGTACTAGGCCTGATTCTGTCATCTCCATCGATCTTGACCATATCCTGAAGAACTACTTCAGCTCAGCTGATGAATGAAACGCATGTTCTTTTCTCAAGAGAGATCACGCGAATAGCCACAAAGTTTCCCCGGTATTCATGGCGTTGTGCAGCCTAATTTCGCGGGTACACATGACTGCATCTCCAAACAGAGGACGGTAGGCAGTATTATCGATCATTAGAATGTGACAGCAATTGACAATTCTCTGAACCCACATAATTAAGAGGCA
>KE372733.1:92366-103132 GCA_000418225.1 Zizania latifolia | reverse complement strand
GCAGAATGAAGATGAAAACATCCAAACTATGCACGTAATACACAATTAGGGAGCACATAATTAATTAACGATACATCAAGATAGTTAGTTCGTTCAACCCACGATGGATGATTAATTGACAACTGAATAAGAAAACGAAATCTTCAGGAAACCAATAAAAAATTAACCACCATAACTGACACTGTCTAAATTTATTATATTACGAAATATTAAATCTGGTCATAAGTCTCAATATTATGAGACGGGGGAGTACCATTTAGCATATGTCCCTTAGGTCGTTCTACCGCAAAAATTGACATTTTCATTAAAATATAACTTTGATCACTGACTTTTATTGCAAAAATTGGTAAGGTACTACTGTTTCAAGTATGAATTTGTCATAGCCTTGGAGTATTAGATATGTGTTTGACGCACTAGTCTCGTGTTACCTTTGGATAATGGAATTCGCTCTACTTTTGTCTTGTCTTTCTTGTCACTGCCTACCTGTACAGACGGAGTGTGACCTTCGACTGTTTTATGGTCCAAGTCGTAGTCCCATCCATACACCGATTGGTTGACATGGCGAAATTAATTCTGACCATGAATTCAACCAAATATATGTTGGTCTGGGCCAAACATCGTTGGCGTCGTTCACTCGTTCCCTCGTTTCTATGTAAGCTGAGTAGCGCTTCTGCTCGCTGTTGTCAGACTCGACAAGAAGCAGCAGGTTAGAGCCTGATCAACCTGAGAGACCACTCGAGCTTGGCAATGGCGTTGCAAGGTGCATCTTCTTCAGCTACCATGCTGGACATGGCGCTGCTCCTCTCAGTCTTTGCCTCCATCCTTGCAAGTACTCTCTCACTCTCACTCTCACTCTCTCACACTCGCACGATTTTGTACCCCTGTTTTTTTCTTTCTGGGACACTCTGCTTCTGTTTCGCTTCTGGGTTCCGAATTAGCTTGCTTCCAATGCAACAGTTGTTTCTGTATATGCAGCTAGCAACATGTAGTTGCTGCTCAAGGTTCCTCTGTGTTGATTAAGCCTTGAAATTGGAGTGTTAACTTGCACAAAGCACGCGTTACGCGAGAAACTTATTCAATTGAAGCGGTTTCTTTCTGACGTAGTATCATTGGTTACATGATCGCCCCTGTTACTATATTTTTTTAGCCGAAACGTTCGAGCAGCAAATTTTTATTAAGAGCAAATGCAGTACAGTGGAGCAAGCTAAGCCCTAAATGCCTCGGACTACTAAACCACCGGATGTGTGGGTGCAAAGCTAGATTCTGTTAGACGAATTTATTGGTTCCTGGGACGTCATTAGCTTGCATGATGTGTGACAGTATACCAGATCTAGCTAGAATGTAATTCCGTCAGGTAGAGGTTAACTACTCCTGTACTGTTTTGGATTGGAATTATTATAATTTAGTTGGGATTACGATAAACTGACTTATAATAATTTTGGGGAAAATAAATCATGAATTGTTTGTCAAGCTAGATTATTATATTTATTAAGATTATACTGCTCTTAAAATCGGATGCAGAGAGGGCTGGAATTTAGTTATAGGATGACAGCAATTTAATTTCTTCCAAAGGGCAATAGGTTTTTTAGATTTTTACAGTAATAAGCTAAAAAAGCCATTTCTACTGGTTTATTAGATTATTGTAATATAGGTTGTAGATCGTAATAAGTTTGGCCCAATAATTTGTCTATTTATTTGCACTTTTAAAACAAATAAGCTAAAATATAGCTAAAACAAACAGAGTCCGAAAATTGTTCAGTAATTCAGTACGTCCATACCAGATTGTCAGTAAATCATTTACTGACAAAATCATGGATTAATTGGAAGTTTGTTTGTTTACTGACAAAATCATGGATTAATTGGAAGTTTGTTTGCATCGATCCATGGAATTGTTTGGCTCGGTGCAGCTTGCCTGTATGGCTGTATGGCTGTATGGCTGTATGCTATTGAGGTGGGCGAGCATGCGTATGAAGTGGACTATCCAACAGTCGTGCTGCAGACGTTGGAACAGACGTTTTCGTTTCTTTTTGCCGTGGTCCTTCAGTTTCTATCTGATATCTACTTATCTAAGTAAAAACTAGTACTTAATATGCGAGTTCAATTAATTCATTTCTGGGCAAACTTGCTACCTTGTGGCTTGTGAATGGAATGGCTAAGTAATATTACCCTAGTTCAAAAATATAAAATATCTATGTTTTTAGAAAAATCAGTATTTATAACTTTTAACTAATAATTAAACTAAAATCATTTAAGTTTAGTGTTATACATGTCTTATAATTAGATTGACATTTCAAATTGATATATAGTAAAGGTAACCGATAGCCAATATTCTATATTGAAGATCGTATAAAAATTATATATCTTATATTTTAAAACAATATATTGTTTTTGAAAGAGTAATAAATAAGAATGCTATTATACATGACACTTTGATTAGTCAAGAACCGCAATGTCAGCGAATGCATGCTCCACCACCTGATCAAATATAATAACATATAACTGAACCTTGCTTGACTAACTGAGTGCCTCAGTCAAACTCTGAATGCATGTAAAGTACTACTGCAGTCAACTAACCCAATTAGATGCGTGTTTTCAACGAACATAAGGTAGTTATGTGTGCCATCAAAGAGCACTGACGAATGGAAATACAACGGAAATTAGGAATCTGTATGTGTGGTGCAACTTCTTTTCAGTTAAATGTCTATTTCCATAAGTCCAAATCATTCCTCCAGAATATCAAAGGTGTCAAGAGATGTTTGAAATGTCTCCTTGCTGGCCATTTTGATATGATCTCATTGTTTGTGCTTATTGAACCTTTTGTGTTATTTTTTCTCCCATCATCAGGAGTATGAAGTAACGCAGGTGCACATCATGAATGCATTATAGTGACTGCATACCATACCATTTTAATTGTTCACGGTAATACTAGTAATCAAAGTCGATTGATACTTCCACTCAAGCTAATGTACGGGGTGTATATGATGGTTTCTTCCTTGATCTTGTTAGTGCTTACCATGTGTAGAGTACAAGCTAAATACTCCTCCGTTATAAAATATATATTTCTATGAAAGTAAATTTTTTAATTTTAATTAATAATTAAGTTGAAATTTTTAGATTTAGTGGTATCCATGTCACATAGTTGTATTAATATTTGAAAATATTTTTATATATTGTTATCTTAATAATTAATGATGATATATAATAAAAGTGATTGATAATTAACATTCTACGTCCTATAAGATTTGTGTGTTATATTTTAGAAAGAAGTTAATATTATATATGTGCGTGTACGTACGTTTCTTGCGTACAATGCAAACAGTTCGGGTTAGTATAAAATTCAGTAATAGTTAGTCTCTGTATGCTGCACAAAAATCAAAAGTTCAATTTAATTTGACACGTTTTGCACTTGTGAAACGTCTGGGTTGATATGGAATTCACTGCAGGAGCGGCCGCTGTTGGAGTGTGCTATGGCATGAGCGGCGACAACCTGCCGCCGCCGAGCATAGTCGTCGGCATGCTCCGCGACAATGGCTTCACCACGGTGCGCCTCTACTCGCCGGAGAGAGCCGCGCTCACGGCGCTCGGCGGCACCGGCATCAGAGTCGTCGTCGGCGCGCCGAACGACGTCCTCGGCACTCTGGCCTCAGGCGGGGCGGCCGCGGCCGCCTGGGTCCGCGACAACATCCAGGCCTACCCGATGGTCTCCTTCCGGTACGTCGTCGTGGGCAACGAGGTCGCCGGCGCCGACACGCAGCTCCTCGTCCCCGCCATGGAGAACGTCCACGGCGCACTCGCCGTGGCCGGGCTTAGCCACATCAAGGTGACGACGTCCATCTCGCAGGCCACCATCGGTGTCCACTTCCCACCGTCCGCCGGCGAGTTCACCGACGAGGCGAAGTCCTTTCTGAGCTTCGTGATTCCCTTCCTGGAACGGACACGCGCCCCACTCCTGGCCAACCTGTACCCTTACTTCATCTACGCGTACAACCCCGACGCCATGGACATCAGCTTCGCGCTGTTCACGGCGGAAGGCCCCGTGGTGCAGGACGCTGGGTACGGGTACCAGAACATGTTCGACGTGACGGTGGACGCGCTGTACACGGCGGTGCAAAAGCTCGGGGGATCTCGCGTGAGGGTGGTGGTGTCGGAGACGGGGTGGCCGTCGGCGGGCGGCGTGGCGGCGTCGGTGGAGAACGCGAGGACGTTCAACCAGAACCTGGTGAGGCACGTGTCAATGGGCACGCCGCGGCGGCCGAGGAAGATCGAGACGTACGTGTTCGCCATGTTCAACGAGAACCTCAAGGAGGCCGGCGTGGAGCAGAACTGGGGGCTCTTCTTCCCCGACACCGACAGGGTCTACCCGATCAGCTTCAGCGCCTGACTCTTCCATCTCTCATGAACCATCGATCGATCACTGCGTCTACGTATCTGTACAGAAATTGGTTGCGAACGCTCGGATCGGACGCGTTCGCGGGGTGAGGTTGTCATGTGTTAACTAGTGTTGTGCTACAGCCTGCAGGCGTTTTACATCGTGCCATCGCGATGCGATTTGTGCTTAATTATTGATATATTTACTGCTGTTTAGCTTAATTTATCGGTTTCGTTGGTGGTACAGATAATCTCGTAGAATCACCTTCTCAAACAGAGGAATTAACAAATACAAGCACAATTCAGCGCCTTCGTAAACGCTGATTAAACATGGTAACGCTGTTACATTTGTGTCGCCAACAATGGCTCCAGCCGTTGGCTTCTCCGACCTGCCACCTGAAGCCCTCGGTGACATCGCCCGGCCCGCCGGCCCGGTCGACAGCGCCGTGTGCTCCGCCGTCTGCAGGCCATGGCATCGCGCCCTGGAACAACCGAAACGCCGCCAACCGCCTCCACTTTGCTCAGCCGTAGCACTGCTACGGGTGCCGGGCTGCCGGCACCCTGGGCTGTACCGGCTGCCGCCGGCGACGGCGACGGCGGGGCATGGGTACGTATGTGTACGGTGTACCATAATGTAGCGCTTCTCGGTCTGGCTTATGTGGCACGTGAATTCCATTGGTATTAGGCCCGGGTTTGATTTGTACTGGACCCATGGGCCCCCATGTAAAACACAACCGGCCCACTATCAGTAACAGTAACAGGGGGGTCTACAGAAGGTTGTTTGCAAGCATTGTTCACCAAACCGAATTAGAGCCGGTTGCCGCACCGGACGGCCGATAACTGCGACAAACCAGATAAATTTGAAATTCTGATTTTTTTTAATTTACAATTTGGAATCAAATGGTTACTGCTGGTTTTGAATGATAATAGTTAGTTACCGACACCGATTTACGTTTGGTTTGGCGTATGACTGATTTAAGTATAAACTGATCAGTTTTAAAAATAAAAAATAGAATAAAATCTAAAAGTTTTTTTAAAAATATGGGAATATTCTAGAATAATATAGGAATATAAATAAAATTTGTGATATAATGATAAAAATTTTGTGTAATGTGTAATGTGGGTTGGGTTGGATCTTTTTTCTATTTTCATCTAAAACTCATAAATCTATCAAATTTCAATATTTTTGGAGAAAAAATAAATTCACCAAAAACATCATAATTCATCTCCTATTTATGAGAATTATTTAAGAATTTTCAAAAAAAAAAAGTTTGAATTTGAACAGACCGATAACCGATGACCGACTGACCGACACGGCTGGCAAAGTCGCAAGTCGCAACCCTGAGCTTAGTACTCTACAGTCTATCTACTTGCCAAGTGTACTCGACCAAACTAAAATATAGCTGTTATGTTTCTCGTCGTGTACGGCAATACAATCGCGCATGCATGCATGCATGACCGGCCGCATCGTTGAATTTGTTATTTTCGCCAGCGCGTGTTAATATAGTAGAATTTGTTGAGGAACTCTGCTACCGTGTGTAATACAGAGCTTCGAGATAAAGAATAATCGACACAGTATATAAGAAAAAAATCAGACTTCTTTATTGCTCAGATTTAACCGCATACAAATGAGAAGATGACCCCTCTATTTATAGACAAAAACTCCTAAGAAATAAACGTGTCCAACAATCAATGCTTATCTCCTAGATATTCGGTTTCCTAACACTCCCCTTGAGCACTCTACGCGACATGCATATGTCTCATCAAAACTCTCCAAAAACCCGGTGAAAAAAAATAGAAGAAAGAGTACATAGCACGCGTCTTGGTTACACGAATTGTCTCATTAAAAACCTTAATATGATAAACTTCAGGAAAACTCATTCAAGGAAAAAAGAGTACAATTCACCTAAATATTTCATATGATCTTTAAGATCAATTCGAGTACTTAGTCTGCTTGACTAAGATTCAATTCTTCTTGTCGGTGTTATGTGAAGTTTCTCCCCCTGAAATGCACAAGTCTTCAAGTCTAACAATCCCAATTCTACGAACACATCTTCCAAAGATAGATGTTGGAAGAGACTTAGTGAATAATCTGTAAGATTTTCACATAACTTGGTGTGCATCACCTTTATTACATTCATATTATGCAATTCGTGAGCATAGAAGAACTTGTAGTTTATGAGCTTCATCAAGTTGCTCTTCACATATTCTGACTGTACTTGTGCAACACAAGTTACATTATCTTCATGGATAATAGTGGAGAGTGTTGACATGTGAGTAGGTTTATAGCAAACGTAATATCCAGCCTAGTGCAGTAGGCTAAGTACATTAGCGTACCTACAACACTTAAGTATAGAAATTTCGTCCTAAGATTTATTCTCCTTTTCTCTAGATCTTTATGGATTGTGATCTGCTTGTAATGACCTTATGTCTATGGGGGTTTGGAAGGAAATGACTTTTTAAAGCCAAATCTCTAGAACGCTTTTTGAGTGTAAGTTGACTGATGTACTAAAATTCATCAGTCGCATGCTTTGGCTGCAAGCCAATACATAACTCGGTTCTATCCCAGTGTTTCGTTTCAAACTCAAATTTGAACAACGAGTTTGTTTCCTCAATTTCACATGGTATTCAGACCATATTCACGATCCATTCAGGGATCTTCATTGTTCATGCATCATTTCTTTCAGAGAAAATATGCTATATACTACTAAGACTATTTCTATTCTTTCTATTTTGGTTCAAAACATGGTACTTCATGTACCTTCATACAATTGTCCGATCCAAGCTCCTATACAAATAACAACATCAATTAATTCATTACTCAACATAATTTGACTTCAAGTCAATTTTTAATTTCATGTTAATTCATTCAATTTCTGGTTGATTTTGATTTCAACTGCTAGTTGACTACCATTGAGATTATATTTCTAAAGGTAATTCAGCCCATGTTCAAGGAATAGATTTCACAATCAATTCCTAGCAGTTGAGTGAAAACTTTATACAACAAGCCATACTTTTTCTCTTACTATTTTTCTTCTTTTCAAACTAATACCCGTATATATCATATGCAGAATACTTCTATTTTGTTCAGACAATTCAGTTGTCATTGCATTCTTACAATCTGACATCTTCATACATTCAATAAGCGATATATGCTCAAGGTCAAGATTTATGATTGTGGCAACAATAAATAAAAAGTACAGATAATTAGTAGTTGCTATATCATAGGATTTACCTGAACTTCTATAACTTCTAGTTATTTCAACATGGGTTGTACATTCTGGTGCTTCATCATCTTGCTCACTATTATTTCCTATCATAGAAGCAAAGTCTTTTAGTGTATCAGCGGCTATTTTGGTGCGTACCTTATCACTGGTTTCTTCCTTCATGGAAAGATTCATATTATTATGCCTATTTCTGAGGTTCCATACCATCGCCAGGTCTCAACTGGCTCCCCTTCATTCTGTAAGGTAGTTTTTGTGATTAAGTATGATAAGCTCTTATGTCTTGTTTTCACCAGACGTCTCCGATTACTTAGGGACATGAAGAATCGAAGTTCTCGTCCTATTATTTTTGTTCGAGGCCTCTAGACGAGATGAGGGATACATTTTCTTTCTTCGGTATTTCACCATCTCTGGTGCATTACATTCAGGTAATGCAACTTAGTCATGCTTTTCAAATCATAAAAACAATTAGGCAGTATAACTTCTAGTTATTGGATACTTTAGGTACTTCTTACACTGCATTCACTAGTGTGAGGTAATGTGTATGATCCCTTCCATTTCTACCATAATTTACCAATATTTTTCATCTATGAGCTCATTCTCTCCTTCTAAATGACGGAAAATTATAAAAGTAGAATTCTACATGTAAATCTTCGTTCACAAGTTTTATGGACTTTCTAGAGAGAGCATTTTTAATCTACTATGGTAGTGGGATATGCACATACTTCAGGTAGAAAATTCAACACTAGTTACACTGTTGTTAAGTAGATGTTGTATGTCAATAGTTTAAATTATGTTTAAGATCCGCTGCATTTAGAACTGCATGTTTTATTCATGACGGATAAATTATAACTCTGCAATAATGGTATAGTAATTTTTCTAATTCTTCATTGCTTATGCTTAGTCCATTCAGGTAGACAAATGATACATAGTGTCCTACTTTATCACTCATGTCAACGTATTAATCATCAAGCGCTATTCTTTAGCCTTGTCCTTTCAGATGGACTATTTATGATGATCAAGACATAATGGTCAAGCAGATAATAGACATGCATGTGTCCATTACAAAGATTTATGAACTTCAAACAGTATCATAATAGCCCATAGAGGGGTTCAATAAGACCAAAACATCCTCTAGATGCTTTCTAGGAATAATTTTACATTGGTCTAGTGATTAATTTCCTAGCTGTGCATGTTGGCACGTTAATCTTCATGATTTAGGAAATTATTTCACTTTTAAACTATAACCATATGAGCTGTCAACTTATTTTTCTTATAATTCAAAAACCAAAATTGACATAATACATAATTTTAAATGAAAGAAATAAGGTATTAAAGTAGCATGTACTTCGAGTGTATTTATAGTATAGCCAAAATATTAAAGAATGTATACTTCTAGTATAATTTCTTCAATTTCTGCATACCTTAAGAAAAGTTTAAGTGGGTTCAAGTATAACAATGCTTTATTACTATGCAAAGTTAGGCTACAAATAATATGACCATGACTCTTCTAGGGACTACAAAATGTATTTGTTGTTTCTAGCAATAGTCATAATATTTCTAGTTCTCATTCATCTAGAAATATTTTTTGTCAAAGTTATATTTATGTATCTGTAAGCCATAATTGATTCATTCCTTTTTATTTAGGCGCTACACAAGATTCTAGTCTAAGGCAATTTATTCATGCGCGGGGAAGTAGCAACAGAATAATAAATGCCTTAAATATGCTACGTCATACTGAAAATAATTCATTACAGTAAAAGATATTTGTTCTTCAAGAACTTTCAATCTTTCATTCAATTCGCTTTTCTAAAGTTATAATTATTCAATCCTCTGATATTTAGCTACATTCAGATGACATAAAAACTCTAATTCTGGATAGAGCATGCAAGAATACCAACCACTTTTTTAGCTGTTTTTCACTTATGATGGTATTGGTAGGCTTTTATTGACATTATGAGAAAGTCAATCGAGATTTCACGGACACTACCACCTATCATGAGAGATGTGTAGTCTCAATCATAAGGGTGTCCTTACTCACTGCGATGGTGAGGTGCATCTCAAGTTATTACTTCTAGTATTTCTCTATGATGTGCTTTAGTGCCTTACAAATTGTAGAACCATATGACTTGATATTCTTCTTCGTTGTCTTGCCATTCTCATCACTAGGCATTTCACTTCATATGCCACCACTTTTCTTTCATCCCTATCCCATTTCTTATGACAGGTTTTGCGCAACTTTTAAAGAAACAACATTAGATTCAAGGCTATTGCACTTTTATTGTGGCTACGAAACGAATTTCTTCTTTAAGATTTCATCCTAAACCTTGTTAAGCTATAACATGTCAATCAATTCAGAATACTTCGTGTATTATGATTGATGATAGTTGCATTAGGATTCTACCGTGTTTGGGTGGAAAATGACGAGTCTTTTTAATTTCTCCTTAATCTGAAATCTCTTTCTAGCGGAGATTCAGAAACATGCAGATTCGGTGCAACATAAAGTTGAACTCTCAGGCATACTTAGAAAGAGTCAGAGTCAGAACCATTTTTGCTCTACTAAAGAATTCATGGTGTACTTGAGGCGCTCGAAATACTCATTCAGGGCATCTCATAGCACTCTCATTCGTCATGGCTATATACCCATCATTCAAAGTGGAGAGATATATGTCCGAGAAAATAAATTGCTTGATCATTTTCATTCGACATGGAGCAGATGCATAGTCTGCATGACATATGACGTTGCGAAGCTTCATGGTTCCAAGCATGATCCAGACATCCGGTGCCTAGGTGAGATGGTTACGGCCATCTGCACTTTACTCAGCGAACTGTTTGGTTGCGATGCAAGTCATCTATGATGCGCATGTTCCTTCTAATAAAGTTGTATCACATTGCTAAATAGAGACATGAATAATATGTTATAATTTTCCAGTACTTTTCTATGCAATTCTATATTTACTGATAAAAAATACTGATAATTAAATGCATACGGGCAATTAAAGACAGTAAAATAGTAAACAGTAAATAAGCTTAGGAAATATTGCTAAAAAGGAAAAAAACGGATGCAAAATTCAGATTCTAGAGGCCCTTTTATGCAAGAAAATGGTATTTTCAGAATTTTCGGTGAATCCGAGGGCCCATACGCAAAATTCATAGTTTTTGCGTGATTTTTCA
>KE372733.1:11377-41822 GCA_000418225.1 Zizania latifolia | reverse complement strand
AATTTTTATTTCAACTAAAATCAACGGTTCAGATTAACGTGAACTCTTACCTCTTAAAAAAATGGTGTACCGTAATATGACCCTATATATAATTAGAAAATTAAATTTAAAGGTTAAAGAAGTTTGACGGGATACTCGACTAAACGATATTATGTATGTGCTATCTGTGACAAGAGTAATTAAGAGCTAATACATCTCCATAGCTCTAATCTATCAATTTATGGGAAGTAAATTAAAGCTCCGCAAAGTAATTGCA
Source organism: Zizania latifolia (assembly GCA_000418225.1). Taxonomy (NCBI): domain Eukaryota; kingdom Viridiplantae; phylum Streptophyta; class Magnoliopsida; order Poales; family Poaceae; genus Zizania; species Zizania latifolia. The sequence continues at coordinate 41,566 of KE372733.1, read as the reverse complement.
CGTAGAAGAACTGGCTCTTTGGTACAAAAGCAAGTGACACGCGCTTAAATAGCTAGCTTGACAATTTTAGCCACCCTAATTAACTAGTTACTAGCTATGGAGATTAGTAGATCTGGTTCGATGACGATGTATATATGCACTGTCTATTCGTCCAACTTTGAGAAAGCTATAAACAACAGCCGCCAAATTAACCGTTGCTTTCATTCATGCATAAGGTCGCATTTCCCATGTAATGTTTTCAGCTCGGTGGTGTGATCAAACAAAGTACCAAAAAGCTAAACTTTTTAAGCTTCTAGAGACATTTAGCTTTGACAATTATGTATATATATATATGCATGCTACCAAAACAATAATATAGGAGTACGTTTATTGGTGAAGTGACCTAAAGTGCTCTCTTAACCTAACTACAATGTAGGCCGCCATATGTTTATGTCAAGTTGCAAGCCTAACTAGATTACATAGCTTCCATGCATGTATATATACAAATCCCAGCTTTTGCTAGCTGATTTAAGTATGAAGCAACCAATCTTTGACAGCAAACACCACATCTTAGTTAGTAAGCATATAAAACATATATGTAGTAGTGCCTGTTTGGATTAATTACAAGCTATTAAATGAAAAGCTGGTTAGGCCCAATTAGAAACTGATATATATCATATCAAAATTAAAGCTAGCATGCAGTACTGCACCAACATCCAACGACAAGAGGTCAAGAAACCAACACTAGAGGTGATCAATTGATAGCCAACCAGGTGCAAAGCTTGCAACAGCATGAGTACACATTCTAGCTACCCATCTATATATATATTTGGAGATCCTTTTTTGAACAGTACGTGCAATGTTTTATCCACAGTTTAACGTACAAATGCACACGTTCGATTGCCAGCTGCATGGTTTCCCATTTGCAAAGTCAAATTTTCGTGGGGATTTAATTGGTTTGTTTGGTACGTGCCGGCCGGTTGCCGGATATGTTAGAGCCAAATTATTCAATTTTGACCGTGTTTATCCCGGCATTATGTCGTCTAAAGGCCGAACCGCATGAGCGCTACTGTGGAGTGATATGTTTCTTAATTTGTTTTTGGCCAGAATTTTGTTGCATCGGAATGACCGATCATCGATCGATATATATTCGCTTGCCTCAGAATCTTAATTAATTTATGCGCTTTTGGATGGAATACTCTATATGCAATATGCATGGTTCTGCTTGTTCGCTGAGATGGATTCTCCAACATCATCGATCGTCAACTGTGATTATGTCGATTTAACTAAAGCTAAGTGTATTGAAATCCAAGAAATATCATACTTTCCACACCTTCTTATTACTAGTAATAATTTGAAATTGTGAAAAAAAACGTGCATGTTTGTTCTTGGTTTAGATCGATCCTAAGATTCACATCATTCGTTTCATCACCTTCCGTGGATCTTGTTTCTCATGCTATGTCTCGTTCAAGACACATGCATGTTAATTCGTTGAAAAACCAAACACACACACACACACATAGAGACCAGACCTTTCACTTTATAATTAATCCCAAATAAAAACACTCTTGTATCCAGGATGATGTTTTTTACATACTTATGTCTAGTCTAGATGATATGAAATATATAGTTATTACTAGTGGTGTCTATCTTTCATTTTTAAGAGTGCTCCAATAATTTACGTTGATCCCTAATCTTGATCATATATACTCTCTTTGTCTAAAAAGACTTTAATTATTTCTAGCCTCTTAACTTAACTTTGTCATCCCAGGAAAATTTCATTTATGTCTAATTATCTATTATTGGTTCTTAAATTAAAAGGTTGTATTTCTTCGATATCTTTACCTACTTATTACCTATTATTTTACAACGCTCTTTTCCTTATTAATAATAAACATACTGTTATCACTAATTTATCAACCGTACCTTAAAAGTAAATCTTTATGGACAGACCGAGGATATATATATTTATAGTCTAGTTGCATCTGAAAAGAAACTAAAACATTATTCTCCATCGGTGGGGAGCAATCTTTGTTGGCGCCATTCCACTCAAACGGTAGACCAGGAGACAAGATAAAATTAAGGTGCATGTGATCTGCCGAATATGTGAAACAAAAGAGAGATCGTTTATTCCAGCTCCAGCATCAGCCCATCGAAAGGGGTTTCACACGTCTCGTCATTTCTTCTTACACACTCGATCCCCATGGGAATAAGGTGAGGTCAACGTCGTCTCCTGGATTTTGCATTAACGTTTCTTGGACATGTTGGATGATGCTGTCTCAAACCAAACATGCTGGATCATGCTAGCTCCATGACGTGTCGATTGTCCAATCCCCCAAAGAACAAATCAACAAATATAAAAAATGCACCAATGTACCTCTGTCAGGGCGCATGCTTGCGCCTATCGTTTTAGTTCCATTTGGATGAAACGTGTTCGTTTGGTGTAAATATTAATGTCGAATTATTCTACCTGATCGCTCGTTTTTAGCACAAAATGTGATCCACTATAATCATCCGTCGCTATGTATATATGTATGTATATAAAGCATGCATTTTTCTAGAACTTATAAAACTAGAGCAATTTTATTGTGCATTTTACTTGTAATAGAATTTATCTCAACTCTTGATCTGTTTCTATTTAATGATTAAAAATATTTTTACTGCTATCTTAATTTATATGGTAGTAGAATCTAAAAAGAGTAAAATCCTCCATAAAATTTAGTGATGCACATGAAGATGGCAAATAGCCGGCGAAAGAGTCGTTTAAAAATTCACTAATAACGATTGTATCTAAAATATGATCAATTAAAGTATTAATTTATCCTTTGCATTCGGTGGCTAAGATTAATTCTATTAACAATATAATATCATCAGTAGAATACATCGTAACGGTGCAAAAATAACCAGCTTTCACTCCATGTTGTTGTTGCTAGCTAGGTGCAGATGTAAGAAAATATTTTTTATAGAACCTAAAAAATGAATTATTGAGAGTACAGTATATCATAAAGTAAAGCACACAGTGAAAGATCCTGTATACGATCAGTCATTCTATTGCTATTGCTAAATGGTCCCAGGGGAGGCTGGGGGCCCTTAAAAAAGAATTAATTCGATCGAGCATTTGAGAGGGTATATGCCCATATACGAACTGCCGCAAGCAATACATATTTCCACGTGCCCATATACGAACTGTTTTAATTAATTTTTTTATCGAATTGTCATATTAAAAAAAATGAATGATTAGTTAAGAATATTTAGCGATGTAATATATTTTTAACTCCACCTCTGTTCAGCTGTAGTCTCTCAAAAGATGATCCATGTACGTACTCCCTTCTGCAACGGCTCATGTTGAAATTAAATTTACATGATCGTACATGGATTAGATGTATGCATCCTTCTCTATTTAAAAGAGTTTACATCAACTGTATTAATTAATCTAATTACTTTTTGTCCTATTTGGTATATGTTTGTCATGCAAGTTTTATCTGCAAGTATGTTTGCATTGTTTGTACGGACTAACGGACATACATGAAACGGTGTACTTAATTATAAGGACATGTATTAATTGTTATCTCATTCTATGTTGCTTAGCGTCATTTTCAAGATATTCTCCTTAATCATGCATGCATACAGTCGCACGATGACATGATGCAAGCACAATCTAATCTATGTTAGAGAATGCCGGCCTAGCTTGTATATATCTTTGTGGTCCAAATTTGACATGAAAAAAGAATTTGGCACCTCATTAGAAATAATTAAGGTGTATGAGATGCTAAAAGGTTGCAATCTTGGATGACACTGCAAGAACGAAACAAAATCCTGTGAGCATAAAAACATATATGCTCTCATTTAAATAAATGCCACTACTTAGGAGAATCTTTTCAAGCAAACTCTAGTTGAAAAAACAAAGAAAAGGTGTGTTGGAGGAATAACTCTCGCTGTACTTAAGGATTGACCAAGAGCTAATCAACAGACATCAAATTTCGAAGCACCCCCGAGCACTTCTAGGCTCCGACTGGAAGACAGGTTCGGAGCCCCCCTTCACCTGGTTTGGAGCCTAGGTTCGGAGCCCCCCTTCACCTGGTTCAGAGCCCAAGTTCAGAGCCCCCCTTCACCAGGTTTGGAGCCCCGCTTCACCTGGTTCGGAGCACAGGTTCGGAGCCCCTCTTCACTTGGTTTGAAGCGCCGGAGCCCAGGTTCGGAGCGCCCCTTCACCTAGTTCGGAGCCCCCTTCACCTGGTTCGGAGCCCAGGTTCGGAGCCCCCTTCACATGGTTCGGAGGCCCCCTTCACCAGGGGCTTCAGTCCTCTCTGACAAGACATGTACTTTACAGTATTCACATGATGGTTTACTATTTTGCCCCTACGAAGTCTTGTGAATAGAGTCAACAATGACAGTTATAACTACAGGGCAAATTAGTATCTTCCTGTTGTATTTTGCCTATAAATACCCCCTCCTCTATAGGAGGAGGGGGTCAGGACCAAATATTGTAATATAAGATAGTATTACACACTGGACGTAGGGTTATTATCCGACAGTCGGAGGCCTGAACCAGTATAAAAACCACTTCGCAATCAATAGCCTTTCGAGGCTAAACAAACCTGTTAAGCGTACATTTTACGCTACAACAGTCGGCGCCGTCCATGGGGAATCTAGTTCTAAATTAGCCTCTCTACCATAACCTATACAGTCAATTTCGAAGCCCTCTCCGGCCTAAGGCTTCCCAGGGGCTTCGGGGCCCTCGGCAGGCCTCCCTTCAGCCTGAGAAGCCCCCTTCGGCCTGAGGCTTCCCAGGAGCTTCGCGGCCCTCCGTAGGCCTCGCTTCAGCCTAGGAAGTCCCCCTTCGGTCTGAGGCTTCCTAGGGCTTTGGGGCCCTCCGCAGGCCTCGCTTCAGCCTGGGAAGTGCCCCTTCGGCCTGAGGCTTTCCAGGGGCTTCGGGTCCCTCCGCAGACCTCCCTTCAGCCTAGGAAGCCCCCTTCGGCCTGAGGCTTCCCATGAGCTTCGGGTCCCTCCGCAGGCCTCCCTTCAGCCTGGGAAGCCCTCCTTCGGCCTCAGGCTTTCTAGGGGCTTCGGGTCCCTTCGTAGGCCTTTCTTCAGCCTGGGAAGCCCCCATTCAGCCTGAGGCTTCCCAGAGGCTTTCCTTCCTTCGGCCCAAGGTCTCCAGACCTCTAGAGCTTCTGCCAAAGCGTCTTGTGAGGTAAGGATCACTGCGGTCAAAGGTAATTAACGTCACTCCATGGAGTGACTTCGCATATAAATCAGTTCTGGGCAATTTTAACCTAGCGGGGAATACATCGTTACACTTTTACGGTTTTGACAACCCCGTATAATGCATTTTTGAACTGCTACCCAAACACCCGACTCGGCATGGCTTTGTTTTCTAAACATAAAGCCAACACGCTTATAAACGCACAACACACCGAAGCATTGCTTCGCTTCCAAAAAAACCGGTATGATCCGCTCCACCATTATTACTTCACAGCGTCTCCGGGCCTGAAGTAATATAAACAGAGGCATACGTGTCTCCGGGCCCCAAGCACCCCTTGGTTCAAAGCATTGCTTCGCTTCCTAAAAAAATCGGTGTGATCCGCTTCACCATTATTTCTTCACAGCGTCTCCGGGCTCGAAGTAATATAAACAGAGGCATACGTGTCTCTGGGTCCCAAGCACCCCTTGGTTCGAAGCATTGCTTCGCCTTCTAAAAAAACCCGGTGTGATCCGCTCCACCTTATTACTTCATAGCGTCTTTGGGCCTGAAGTAATATAAATAGAGGCATACGTGTCTCCGGGTCCCAAGCGCCCCTCGGTTCGAAGCATTGTTTCGCTTCCTAAAAAAACCCGGTGTGATCCGCTCGACCATTATTACTTCACAGCGCCTTCGGGTCCGAAGTAATATAAACAGAGACATACGTGTTTTTGGGTCCCAAATGCCCCTTGGTTCGAAGCATTGCTTCGCTTCCTAAAAAAATATCGGTGTGATCCGCTTCACCATTATTGCTTCACAGTATCTCCGGGCCCGAAGCAATATAAATCGAGACTACTGTATCTCGAGCCTGCCTCGATACGTGTCTTCGATGTCCCAAGCGCTCCTTGGTTCGAAGCATTGCTTCGCTTCCTAGAAAACCGAAGCATTACTTCATCATTAACAAAAGAAAACCGAAGCATCGCTTCGTCATTTACAAAAGAAAACTGAAGCATCGCTTCATCCCTTAAAAAAAAACCGAAGCACTGCCTTGTCTATTAAAAAAGAGGAGAGAAATAAAAAACCAAAGAACTACTTCGTTAAAACCGAAGTATGATTTTGCCTGCTACAAAACTGAAGCATGGTTTTGTCTGCTATAAAACCGAAGTCTGGTTTTGCCTGCTACAAAACCAAAGCATGGTTTTATTCACTACAAAACCGATGCATTGTTTTGTCCACTACAAAACCGAAGCATATCTCCATAATGTAAGTTAAACAGTAGCAGTTAGAACCTCAAAACTGCACTTTCGCAACAGCCACTATGTGCATTCAAAACGCCCTCAATTGCTTCGTGCCATTCTCGGGACCCCCTCGAATGGCCACTGTATCTCGATCCAATGTTTCGATACATGACTCCGGGTCCTCAACAATCCTGGGTTTGAAGCATCGCTTCGTTTCCTAAAAATATCAATATAACAAGATCTAATATTATCACCTTGCAAAGTCTCCAGGCCCGATGCGATAAAAATGCAAAGTTACAATAAACAGCTCGATGCATACCCCAAGGTCCCAAAGCGACAAAATCACGCGAAGCCTTGCTTTGAAAATTAACATACTCCGCATCAAAGCACAGTAACAATGTATAAAAAGTGCTCGCAACACACGCACGGATGCACACTCGCCACGAGCAAAGGGGGGAGCAATAAGTGTATATGCATTCGGAGTGCGCTTTTTAAAATAAATAAATAAATAAAATGACAAACACTAAATGTACTTCGAGCATAAGGATACAACGAAAACACGTTTGTTTAAATATGGCTCGAATTACAAAGTGTGAAGTGCTCAAATAAATATACTTTACTTACAATAGAACCGAATACATTGCAGTTCAAGAAAAAAAACTGCTATCAAAGCCTTGTAGAAAATCAAGGGCCCGTAATAGTTTTAGCCTCAAAGGCTTCGCGCTTTTGATACTGGACCCGTTCGTTGTCAAAGGCTTCAAGAGCCTATCCAGCGTCCTCCTAGGACATGAGTATTTTAGCCATTACATTGTCGAAGCCGGTCAAACCTTATGGCGCAAAGAAGCGCAAGGGGCTTTGTCTATATCGAAGCTAATAATTTTTTAGCCACCGCGGCTACTTCTTAGCCACTTGGGCATAACGGAAGTCTAAACCATATTTATTCCGTTGTGATAAAAAAATCTTGAAGTATGGCTTCATCTATCACAAATTTCGAAGTATTGCTTCCCATCTAAAATAAATAACGCTAATGTATGAAGTGCAGGTTTGCCCACGCCTGAAGTACAGCTAGATCTAGAGCGCATCTCATCCATACATTCGAAGGGTCATATGTGAGGGGCTACTGTTGGGGGGAATAACTCTCGTTGTACTTAAGGATTGACCAAGAGCTAATCAAGAGACATCAAATTTCGAAGCACCCCCCGAGCACTTCTAGGCTCTGACTGAAGACAGGTTCGGAGCCTCCCTTCACCTGGTTCGGAGCCCAGGTTCGGAGCCCCCCTTCACTTGGTTCGGAGCCCCCCTTCACATGGTTCGGAGCCCCCCTTCACCAGAGGCTTCAGTTCTCTCTGACAAGACATGTACTTTATAGTATTCACACGAGGGTTTACTATTTTGCCCCTACGAAGTCTCGTGAATAGAGTCAACAATGACGGTTGTAACTAGAGGACAAATTAGTATCTTCCTGTTGTATTTTGTCTATAAATACCCCCTTCTCTGTAGGAGAAGGGGGTTAGGACCAAATATTGTAATATAAGATAGTATTACATACTGGACGTAGGGTTATTATCCGATAGTCGGAGGCCTGAACCAGTATAAAAACCACTTCGCAATCAATAGCCCTTCGAGGCTAAACAAACCTGTTAAGCGTACATTTTACGCTACAACAAGGTGTAAACATATAACTGAAAAAAAGGCCATGGCATGATTTGGGTAGAAAACGTCTTATGTTGTCTTGGTTGAGTACTTGAGTTCATCCTAGCAATTGCACAGTCCGATCTTGAAAGTTGGCATTTGCAATTTTTCAATAATTTAAAGAATGTCGCTATTAGTGATTATAGTGACTACAGTGGCTCCTATTTATCAGTGACATATTAATAACATATTTTAAAATTATAAAAATTATAATGACATATTTTCAATGAGTTCTCGAAAATAATGGTGTGGCAAGGATTTAGCTGACACTTGCGGTGGTGAACAGTGACGATATAGTAAGTTGTCACACCACTGTTCATGGTGCAATAAGCAACGTTGCACGCCATCCGGGATGTTGTAGCCAAAAGGGTTTATTTTTAAAAAGTTTCGAGATGGCTTATTTTTAAAATCTAAATTAAAAAGGTTAAAAACAATAACAATAATTCCACGGTCTACTTGTGCCCTTCAAATTTTATGGTGTTTTTCAGACAAGGAATTTTTAGTGCATAGATGACCCAATCAAAGTGGGCAGCTAGCCCTAAAGCTTAGCACAGCATCGATGCAGCTCTACTCCTGTCCAAAGTCCACAGGTTAAGAAAAGTAGGGGCCAAGAGCAAGTTGGGTAAATGGGTGACATACTGACATGGCTGGCCTATTCTGATTTCCCCAAGGTAGCATTTCTGGGCACATATCATTGCCGGAGGAGGGGCATGCCTGCAGCAGATATATGCATCAGCATTTTGCTCTCTCCATGAGACAAATAATGTCCTCCATTTCAGTCCAAATAGTTGCACCAGTCTACTCACACCAAAAGCAAAATGAGAAACAGCTGTACCAGTCTACTCACCAAAAAGGAGGATGCACTGCAGTGCAAAAGTTTGCTCCATCTCTTGTACTGTCTTTTACTTAAACCCTATGCTACTTAGGGTTCTTGGTAGTCCTCTCTGTCAAACTCTCAATAGGAGCAAGACTAAGAGTCGAGAGAATACCTCGTAGCTACGATATACTTAATGTATCGGTCACGACGATTAAGAAATAAAGCGTTAAATAGATTGAACATCTTGAAACAAATCAGAGCTTATCTATAAAGTATACGTATATATAACTCGCCTAAGTTGAGAGCCCATAGGATTTGAGGATTCTGTACGGTCGCACATCTCGCACTTACTTGAGACCAGACTGTTGTAGCACAGCAGCCAGACGTTATGGAATCAGACACAAATAATTTGCACAGAACGTAGCGCTGCAACATGCATGACGACGTGGGTCATGAGCTGCATTATCTTGCCAGGCCAGACAATACCAGGCCAGTGTGAGCAAAACAATGGGTTCTTGAAACGGTTATCCGTGTGCCATGCATGGGTTCCACTATCTGATGATTGTTGCGTATACCCTGAAATGGTTATCCTAGTCTTACCATTTGGCTACCTGGAAAAACTTTTGCGTTAGAGGTTTGTGTTTTCGATATTGTAATTTTGCTCAATTCAATTCATATGTGAGAGAAAAGATGCATTTGTTACATTTGAAATATTACATAGTTGGGTCCAGCCAGAGTGTATAGTGGACTAGATCCCAAATTTGGAACACGGAAATTTTGGCCAATTCCTATTTGGTACGAAGGGATTTAAATTTTAAAGGAAAACCAAGGGAATGCTTTTTTTTTCTCATGGTAGCATTTGGAACGAAAGGAACATGACATGAATTCCTTTGAAAAGCTTTTCCAAGCTTTGCCTTTCATATACTTTGTCGGATTTCTTATATACGTCGTTTTTAACTTGTGTATAAGATTTAATAAATAAACCCAAATAACTTAGTCAAGTCTTATTTATTATACTTTGAAAAAGAATCATTTATTTATAAATGGTGTAGCATTTAATTGATGAGAGCAAACATAAAAGGGAAAACGAGAACTTGTATAGAAGTTTTAAAACTACATATATTTAAAAAATAGTAAAAACTAATACGACTTATATAAGGAACAAGAGTGCTAGTTTTCAAAGAAAAACATGACCCGAAGCAAGGAAAAAAATTACATCGTGGAATTGATGGAGAAATGGTGCGCACACAATTCCTAGGCTCCAAACTTCCAAACATCAATCTATCTGAGTTTCATGTGTTTTAACTTTCTAGATGTACTGCATTCTTATGTTCTGCTTCTTTTCGACTAGAATTTCTCACTTACGTTTTCTACGTTCCTAGTTAATGGTAGCACTCAAGCATACAAAGAAATCATACGAGTGACGAACTGTTTTACACCTAAAGATCCAGGAAGAACGTCACCAGCAATACTCACTGGTTGTTGACAATTGGTCCAAGTGCCACATCACCCCTCTTATCATGAGACAAAGGCATGATGGCATTTGGGACTAGAAACCCTCTCCCCTTGTGAGTGGGTCTGTGCAGGCTGGGCAAGTGCAAGAGCTAGGTAGGGGCAGGCAGATGAGAGGAGCTAGCTAGGGAGGTGGTGGAAATTAACAAGGAAATTTAAAGATGAAATGGCTATGCAAGGGGGGTAGGCCAGGTCCATCTCTAGTCCTGTCTCTCCTTCTCACTACATTCCACCCCCAATCCTGCCCCCTTGTCTTGCTGCCAGCCCCTGTCAGGGAGGAACAGCAGGTGCCACCCATCCGCATGAGTGCTTGTTTTGCAGAGCTTAAGATTTTCATAAGCAGTGTAGTCGGTAAGAATCTAAATAATTCAATGTTTTTAGATTCTAGATATTACTTTTTTCTATATTATATATCGACTGAGTTTTACAATTTAGAGAAAAACTGGATTGTTTAGGGGAGCTGGAGATTCTGGAAGTAACTGTGGTTACGATCACTAAAAGTTTTCCTCAGTGACTAAAGGTTCTTACATCACTAATCGTTTACACCCACATAATAGTTTTATTTTTGCTCTGTTTTTTCTTTGGATGAACAGATGGGTTGATTAGCAATTGATAGTGTAGGGTTTGCTTATTTGTGGGCAGCCTCTCTTTTGGGAGGTGATTTGGTTCACATCATATCTCGGATTGCTGGGAGCCTTCAGCGCCAAGGGATTCGCGTGACCTAAGAAATCACGAAGTCTATAACCATATGCTGTTTTAGCTGCAAAGATCTGGTTTGACTCTTTATGCAAAGCCAGCATCGCTGTTGATTTGTGATATCATACATGGCTCATGAACGCGACTTGTGCCCTTTTAATCTAGACGATGATACATCATATCTGCCAGATTACTGATGCCAATGTTGTGAACATATCTTGGCGCAATATTCCTCTTTTTTTCTCTCCTCCGAAAGTAAACAGAGAGCATGCAGTGATGCAGCCTAAAAATCGTATATATGTACACCTGCACAGTCGAGAGACTGCAAAACATGCAGTCTTAATATCTTCCATCTCACGTTTGCATTCCTAGGATGGACGTAGCATCATTTGGCTTGAATTAATGCCCCCATAATTAGTTAATATCCATGCATTATTATGGCGAACAACCCTGATATGCCAGGGTATACTGCTGAGCAGCGAGGCAATGACAGGCTGCATGCCACCGTGCCTGTGAGCCACCAGCTACAGAAGTGCAGTGCAGGTGCTCGACCACACAGCTTGCATCTACATGCATGATGCATCGCAGGCAGCTGCCACCAAAGCAAGGACCCATCTATATAGTCTACCTGGTTTAAGCAGCACTAGGCTTGCGCATTGCAAGCTTGCAAAACCATCAATCACAGGGTCACACCAAGCTGCATGCGAGGGAAAAGACGAGAGCTCGCACACTCTCACCGATCACTCCCATCCCGGGATCTCGAGGCGATCTGCTACCATTGCGCCTGAAAGCGACGGTGGATGGACAGTCGGCGAGGTAAAGAGCCAGTCGAGCTGAGCTTGATGTGTACTGTGGGGGAAACGGAAGTTTCTTCCAGACGTGATGTGATCCCTGACCCACAGATGGGGAAAGAAATTACGTGATGTGCTTCCTTCCTCCTCACCCTTTCTCCTAATTAATTTGATGCTGTGACCTCACTAATGCTTGCGTTGGCAGATAGTTTACTCCTTCCTCGCCGTTGATTGTTACAGTTTAATTTCTTAATGGTACTTTCTCATCAACAGGCTTAGAAATATATACGATAACATTACCCAAGTGTGTTCCATAGCAAGGTGGAACCATCAGCATACATGTATATCTTGGCGTGAATCCCATGGATTGTTACTAAACCTACCTAATGAGACTGTGGATGACGCTGTAAAATGATGTAATGTACTAGCGAGAGGGGCGGCTTGTGCTGCGATGGCGAGGGCAGAGCGCCGTAGCAGCAGAGCAGAGGAGACGAGGGCATAGTAGCTCGGTCCCGGTGATGGTTGAACGAAATCTGGAGGTACCTGGCTCAAGATTTCCCTTTAAGAGAATGGTGCATGATCGGTGTGGTCGCGCGCGGCGCCGAATTGCGTTTCAGGCCCAGGACAGCGAGGGGAATGGGGCTGTGCTACTAGTACCTACCCTAAGCTTCAAAACTGTACGCCAGTTTCACTCTGACCGAGCGCTTAGCGCAGGCTGCGCAACACCAGACGTCTGGACACATCTTGGAATCATGTGAATCAGAATTTGTGAACGTTTATAGGGGGGAATAAGACAACCGAACAGACATATTGCATTGGGAAGGACTGAAGGTAGCATTTGGGATATGTAGGTCACATCTTGAAGCTATCCTCTCCTTCAGATTGAATAATTCCAATCCCCTAAAATGAGCCTCAACCTAAGCTCTAAAGAGTTCACCACTTCCACAATCCTACGCCCAGGTCCTATAGTATATCTGAATTATGTGTTGCAATCAATGACGTGCATTGATGCAACATTTTGTCCATGAAGAGCTCATCACTTTACAAAACAATGCAACACAAAAGGATAATCCGAGTTTTGTACTGAGCTAGGACCATAGGCTAAGGACTAGCCTCACACCAGTGGGTGAAACTGACCGGGTTGGCGTCATCGTCAAGGCTGCAGCCGAGCTGCTGGAGCTCAGTGAAAACACAGAACTGACGTACACTACAGCGTCTCTTTGCAGAAAGAAACAAATGCATGTTGTAGGTTAAGACAGCGCCAAAACAAATTCTTTTGATGAAAATTGCAAATTGGAAGAATACTAACAACACATACAAGAACAACTAAAGATAACACGAAAGGGAGGTTTAAGGTTAAAATTTTGGTTTAAAGGGAGAAACGCAACCTGATACTGACAAGAGACGACATTGACATAACAGGCCTGCTAGGTCTTCGTCTGGGCTATAAGAGCCTATGATCATATGATTTGCTTACCTGTAGAAGTGTAGACAATTCAATACCACATTTCTAATCGATCACATGGGTCAAAAATTCTACAGAGTAAAGGACCGCGAAGCCAATACCGACGTCCCAATCTACTTGAATAGCCAGCAAAAACGAAACCATTCATCTAATTTCCAGTTCCAGATATTGTTCGCCTCAGGCTAACGAAGGGCAGCTTAAATTATTGGACAGAGATAATACAACACATCGTAAATAGAAAGATTGAAAGCATCCCGTCTCTCCATTGCTTCACTACAAGTAACTTGATAGTCAGGCACTCTTCAGAAATTGAGAGTGGTGGGCGATGTGATCATCCACGAATGTAGCAATGAAAGAGTAGGAATGGTCGTATCCAGGTTGCATGCGGAGAATCAGTGGAGCTCCCACATCATCGCACGCGTCCGCAAAGTTGATGGGTAGAAGCTGCTCTTTCAGAAATTTGTCATCTTCACCCTACTCAAGTTCACAAAACAGTGTAGAAAATAAGATATTTTTACAGATATTGACTTCCTTTTTGCTTCAGTTTGGGAGAACAATTTATAAAAAGAGTGAACTTCACAGACCAGATGTTTTATGGTTGTAGTCAACATAAAACCTCAAGTTTCTTGATTAGTTTATTAGTGTCACTGAACCCCATGTTTTATAGTCCTGATGTGTCACAAAACCGGACAAGTCTAGAGTTTTCTTTGTCATGAATCCAAAACGGCCTTGATTCCAATGCCAACAAAATGAAAACTGGTTAAGGGTGAGTTTTCATGAGATACTATGAGCATAAAACATGTCTTTAAGTGCCACTCAGGCACTCACAAAAAACTTGGTGTTTTCTGCAATAGGTCCACAAAACATATGGTCTCTTGCTATTTATTCATTTAAGAAAAGACGTGTAATACAGTAATAGCCTTAAACAAATTAGAAAATTATAAACAGAAGCACAGTATGAAGTGATGAATGATGGTTGATGGCCAGAGGCCCTGAATGCTATCAGAAACTGTTTGTGTGCAACAAGCCAACACCTACTCTTTACGGCCCTGTATTTTCATCTTGTTCAATCAACAGTTCAATACCTACTCATGTGTTAATCAATCAATATGGACTCTTAACAATGGTGGAGATTTATTGCTCCTAACAATGTTAACCATGTTAAAATTACAGGTTTACTACTCAAGGAGCTAACAATTACATACTGCAGAAACTAAAATTGTCGTACCCAGCATAATGCAGTGCGAAGATAATAGTCACATAACAAAGAGATGTGTTCCAGACTCTCAGGTACAACTCACAGGAAAATGATGGTGGTTCCCTCTTAAAAAAACATCACTTGCCTATTTATCCAGGAGGGTGACTCCATGCTGTCACAAATGCCTGGCTGAAGGTCCAAGGGATTAAGGGAATTCTTCAATCTATTGTTTGTGCCCAATTATTTTGTATAGTTGCCTCCTAAAATTACTTGCATCGCTATGGACAATTTAATCCAATGTGCAATGACTATTTGAGTATTTTGTGTAATAAATGTTCCAAAAATAGAACAAAAACGCTGGACCAATAAGAAATGAAAGCAGGAAGCAGATCTGATTCAAGACCATGTCATAATACATACCTGGTCAATTAGGATAGGAGTAGTAGAAATTATGTGGTACTTCTTCATCAAGCAGGTTGCATCATATTCCTGCAGTACGTAGGTCCCATAAGTCATTAGATGTGACATGTGAGAAGAGCGAGACCACTGGGATGAGGGAGGGACTGAGCGAGAGAGGGATTTTGTCTCCAAAGAGTTACCTCCCACTCTGATTTACTTGTGCTCAAATAGTTTGAGAATGCTTTCTGACCCCAGGGGCAATTTATTGGGTTGACAATTGGAGCAAATGCAGACACCGACTGAAGTGTAGATAAGACAACAACACCAAGTAAGATTCAATATGAATTCTACAGCCGTCGATAACTGGGGAGATTTCTAAAAGGTAAACTACCTCTGAGTAGTGGAGCACAAAACTAGTATACCAAACCTTTTCTTTAGAAAATAGATACAGATAAGATTTTCCAAATGTGGACACCTTAACAAATGGCATAAAAGAAGTACCTTGTATTTATCAGTGTTCTTCAAGTAGATTGTTAACGCACCGTGCCCTCCCATTGAGTGCCCAAAAATGGATGCCCGTGAAGTGTTCAGCTGTTCAAAGTTGTCACTTAAAACTTTTGGAAGCTCCTTCACAACATAGTCATACATGCGCCAATTTTTCCACTTTTCATTTGTGGCATTCAAATAGAATCCAGCACCTACTCATCAATAGTTAGAAGTATAAACAATAGGCACATCTAACCATATTCACACATAGATAGGTCCATTATCAACATGCTAAATAGACATCAATTGTGGCATTCAAACAAAATCCAGCACAAACTCATCAGTATCAGTAGTTAAAATAGAAACAGCAAGCACATCTAACCACATACAAATACAGTAAAGTCCATTGTCAACATGCTAAATAGATTTAATTTGTGACATTCAAATAAAATCCTGCAACTAATCATCAATAGTTAAAAAAATAGACGATGAGCACATCTAACCATATTCAAAGACAGAAAGTCCATTGTGAACATGCTAAACAGATTTCATTTGTGTCGTTCAAATAAAAACCTGCACCTACTGATCAATAGTTGAAATAGAAACGATAAGAACATTCAAGTGGTGCTCATATATTTTTCTTTTTTCCAAAAGAAATAGCATGTAATACTAGATAAAACCAGAGGGTCCATTATTACAAAAATGAATTAAAGTTAGTGTGTCTTTTCTACTGGAAGAACACATGGAATAACTTCTTCATAAATTCAAGGATAGAAATCATATCATGACCAAACAAGCATATATTCAACTATTACATCATTACGATCAAACAGATCCACATAATATTTCTAATCAGACCTATTAAATCCACAACTGTGAACTGTCCTATGACTTAGAAGCTTAAAATATCAGCCAGGTCATTGGACCCTTAGGGGCTTAGGGGGGATGAGATAAATACACATTTGCACATATTTGCTATGACAATCACTCTGTTTTCTGGTTAAGCTCTGCCAATGTTCAGATCATAAATATAAAACAGAAATGAGCAATCCTAGTGCCCTACATGTTGATTAAACCGTTGCTTTCTTTGCAACTCAAGTCACTCAGTACCAGGTTCCATTTATTGGTGCAGACACTATGCAATGCAACAAGCATCCAAAGACCAAAAATAGCTTTCTAAATAAGATCCAAGAATGCAATTTCTCAAAATAAGTCAACAAAAATAAGCAAGCCAAGTTCAAAACCAAGAAGCAAAAGAAGCGAATGTGACAAGCAAGTTTTGCAAAAGGAAGAAGCAAATGGGAAAAGCAATTTCACAAAAGAAATAGTTGAAAATAAGCAAGATAAGTTCAAAACACAAAGGCAAAAGAAGCAAATGTGAGAAGCAAGTTTTGCAAATAAGATCCAAGAAAGCAGTTTCTCCAAAGAAATCGACGAAAAGAAGCAAGCAAAGTTCAACAACAAGAGGCAAAATAAATGAATGTGAGAAGCAAGTTTTGAAAATAAGAAAGAAGCGAGTTTTGCAAATAAGATCCATGAAAGCAATGTCCTAAAAGAAATTGTCGGACATAAGCAAGCAAATTTCAAAATGAGGAAGCACGAGAAGCAAATGTGAGAAGCAAGTTTTGCAAATAACTTCAGAGAAAGAAATTTCTCAAAAGAAATCATTGGAAAGAAGCAAGCAAAGTTTAATGCCAAGAGGCAAAAGAAGCAAATGTAAGAAGCATAAGATCTGAGAAAGAAGTTTCTCAAAAGAAACCGACAGAAATAAGGAAGCAAAGTTCAACACCAAGTGGCAAAAGAAGCAAGTTTTGCAAATGAGATCCACAAAAGTATTTTATCAAAAGAAGCCATTAGAAATAAGCATCCAAAGCGCAGCACGACCTAGAAGCGAATGTGAGACACAAGTTTTACAAAATACAAATAAGATCCATGAAAGCAATTTCTCAATAGAAAAGGTTGGAAATAAGCAAGCATTGTTCAAGAGCAAAAGACAAAAGGAGCAAATGTGAGATAAGAACAAAAAAAGAAGCAAGATTTGCAAATAAGATACACAAAATCAATTTCTCCAAAGAGGTCGGAAATAGGCAACAAAAGTAGAAAAGTAAGAAATAAATGGAGAGAATGTGAGAAGAGACTTTGCAAATTAGATCCATATAAGTTTTTGGAATAAGATTGAAAGTATGTAGTTCAATATAGGAAGTTTAATCAGTTGTAAATAAACTATCATAATAGTTTTGGAGCAAAGATCAAAAGGTAAGATAAAAATGTGAGGTTCGGGAATAAGTTTGGAGAAGCAAATTTGGCAAATAAGTTCCATGAAACATTGTGTACACAGAAGCCTTCATAAAAAATTGGAAGAAAACTTTGATATGAAGTTCAAAAAATAAACTCTGAATCGCTGCTGAAAATAAAATTATGAGAATTCTCTCTGAAAAATGGTCTCGTAAACATGTTGGGAACATATATTTGCAAGTGATGTTCAGAAGCACAAGATAAAAGGAGCATATTAATTTTTGTACATAAAGGATAGCAGAAATGCTAGAAGAAATACAAGACATTTATGTCCAATAATGTTCTCAGGCAGTCAGGCATGTTGATTGTTTTACACAGATAACACATTATTTATGCCCATGGATTTTCACCAGAATAGACTAATATTTGGTCCAAAACCAGCGTGAATAAAAAAAAGTAAAGTTTGCCAGGCAGATCTTACATATTTATGATAAGTAGTGAAAAGGTTTCAATGATATGTATCAACAAAACAAAACCAACAATCAAAAAAGGCATTCCATTTGTTTATGGCAATCAAAGACCATGCAGTATGCCAGTATGTTGTTACACTGTATAAATGGCAAAGGACACAACAATATTGTTAGCTAAATCCTTACCAACACCAAAATCCCAACTGTCTGCCTCTCCCTCTATATTTAGCCCACCTGCATGAAGAAAGGAATAGAGCAATAAGAGAAGGAACTGTTTTGAAACAGCAAAGGTGAAGAGGGGCAATAGCTGTGAGATCACATTTGAGTGTTCTATAAATTAGTTGCAAGTAGAAGGGGACAATCTTTTGGTGAATGGTGATTAATCATATTGAGCATTTCATAAATTAGTTGCAAATACAAGGGAATGAAGAAATATTTTGTGATTAATAGGTGTCAGGAATATGACAATCAAGCAAAAAGATACCAAAGTTATTGAGGCTAAACTCCAATGCAGGTAGATTGAAAAGACATTTATTTCAACAAAACCAGATCTACAGCAAGAAAAAACATATAGTTCATAGACTCTCTTGCTAAGAGGGAGATTATGTGGGCTCTTTTGATTAAAGTATAGTTTATAACATCATCTGACACATACTATTCCCCAACCAAACAACTACAATGGATGTGATGTACATAGGCTCCATAGACCAGCAGCATTGTTCCGATGATCAAATTTGAGAAATACAAGTCATACACCAATGAGGACTTGGGAAGTGCAAATGAGATTCATGGGGCAAATACAGAGGCTTTTGAACCATTGCCGGCTACTTAAAGGTCACTGAACCTCCTTTGCGATTAGCATATGTCAAATCATTATCATGTAAAGCAGGAATTGTAAAAAAATCATCATAGGAGAGAATGTAAATGCTTCCATGTGGAAGAAAACATCTTTGAAACAAACATAAATCAGCATAATGGCATAAGATATGGATGCATGGATTGGCACACGAACCAAAAGATATATCACAAACATAGAACACAACAAAGTGCAGCATAGTTCTAAAGAACTATGACTCTAGCATATGGCAAAGGTCAAAGGAAATCACTATGTTTATTATGAAAAACAAGAACATAGATAACAGTCACAACTCATAACATATGTGACAGTTAACACATTTGGGTAAAATTAAACCACAGATAAACATAATCATACATATTGATCAATAGCATTTGCAAATGAGGAATAAGAACACAAACCACAAACATTAAGTAACTCAAAATTAATTGGCTAAAGTCATATCATGTGAGTTGCATAATATCAAGATTCAAGACATCCATATGTCAAAACCACCAAGGCAGTGACAGACCCGATTTTGTGATTCATTATTGTTTGTTTTAGCATCATGTATAACACCCTAGTATGGCCTCATGTTGCTGTGAAGCCTGGTACTTAGCAGAGTTCAGCAAACAAGAGCGTAAGACTAGCCAATAAATAAAATAAATGGTTAAGCACTGCTGCCATGGAGATCACATTAAATTTAGGCCTCCTTAGTCCCAGGCTCCCCACTGTGTACAACACATAGACATGAGTGCATGCCTACCTGTGTTGCACCGATACGTGGCTCAGCCCACGTTCCCGTATCCGATATGTATCGGA
This sequence comes from Zizania latifolia, assembly GCA_000418225.1. Lineage (NCBI taxonomy): Eukaryota > Viridiplantae > Streptophyta > Magnoliopsida > Poales > Poaceae > Zizania > Zizania latifolia. Next base: position 21,749 of record KE372733.1, on the reverse strand, counting down.
TGCAGCGATACGTCCGATATGCCGCCGATATGGTATCGGCGGCGTATCGGATATTAAACATTAAAAACAAATCAAAATAATTTCCGATACTTCCACGATACACATGCGATACTCCGATACTTTTGTAGCCCACTAAAAGCCTAAACCCAACTCCTCTGTACTCTCACCCATCTCACCCCCACCCCAGCAGTCATGTGCACAGAGACCACAGCGGGGTGAAGCCGACGCCGCCCCACTACCTCCCCTCCACCAGCGCTGCCTCCCCTACGCGGCCGAGAATGCGTGCATGGCCAGCGAGCAGTTTCACTGGGGTTCCCTTACCGTCTAGAGAGAGTTGTCGCCAGGTCCTAGCGACGCGGCCGACCTCCTTGCACCTCGAATCGAATTGAAGGTATTCGCTCTTCTCCGTCGTCGTCGTACGCACCGCCTGATGAGCCGGCGTGGTTAGATCCGATCCACCGCCGCGTTCCGCTCGGTTACATGCTCCAGATTCAGCCTCTGTTTGCTGCTATCTAGAATTCCAGATCCACCGCCACCACTTGGGTGGTGCCTCCGTGTGTCTAGTGGTGATTGCCCAAAATTGTTGTGCTGATTTGAACTTGAAGACGACGGAGGTGCTATGTGTTGTAGCCTTGTAGGGTGTAGAGAGGAATTACTAGACCGTGATAATTCATTCGACTTATTAAGATCAGTTGTGGGGATAGATCACACTATTGGCCTTCTTTTATCTCATTTATATGTTTGTATTTTATTTTTTACATATATATATACTCGCCGTATCATCGTATTCATGTTTTCAGAAAATTTCGTATCGCCGTATCGCGTTTCCGTGCAACATAGATGCCTACATCCTTCCCTTCAGTTTACCTTTGTCCAGTGTGGATATCCTAATTGATCAGTGATCTAAGAGCAATTTGATGAAACTAAGCAGCAGTTAAACCCATGGCCCTAAAATCTCTATAAGGGGTATTCCAGTTGCGCAAGGCGTAATCCAGCAAATTTTCACCATATAATCGAAATTCCCCCAAGAATTTCCTGTATTCCACTCCGGATCGGTATGCAGAGAGGGAGACAAACCCTAGAAATAGGACGCGACAGGAGGAGGGTTTAGGTTTAACGTACGTGGGGAGGTATCGGGGGCGACGAGGGCGATGCCGTGGGCAGCGGCGGCGCGCTGCGCACCGGACTTGATGATGAAGTTCTCATCGCTGCATGTGAGGCCGGAGAGCCAGTAGAGCACCTGCGCACCACACGGTAGCACGACACCCTCATCAGATCTCAAGACCGCGAAGGAGACTACGGGGAGTAAGGCGTGGTGCTTACGGGGATGTTGGACGCCGGGGACGCCGGGATGAAGAGGGAGAAGGTCATGGGGCAGCCGAGAGTGGTGCTCTGGTGGCGGAAGCGGAGATTGTGGCCGCCGAACATCTTGGTCCTGCTCAGCTGCTCCAGTGCCGCCATCACGCGATCCGCGCTTCGCCGGAGCGGCGGGAGTGGAGAATGGGGTAGGAGTGGAGGGAGCGGACAGCGGAGGATGGGGAGGAGATTTCCAGAGGAGGAAAGCGGTGGCGGGCAGGCGACGGCGTAGATAAAATTTCCAATAATGCTTCAGGTACTAAGATCCGCCAAGAGTATAGCATATTAACATTTCCATCATAGTTTAAACAAGAACATTGGGAGGAAGATAAATCCAATTAAATGCGGCAGGGCATCCATGGATTAATCAGATCTATTTCACATTAGCCACATATATATATGCGGCAGAATTTTTTATAAATAATTTTTTTCACGAAATTTCAATTCTAAATAGTGTCGACGAAGGCCCCACCCTCGCTCGCCGCGTGACACCCACGCCTGGCCTGCCACGCCACAATTAATCATTAGCCACATTCACTCGCCACGTGACGTATCTGTTGACAGAGTGTAAAATATGAGAGATCTATTTTTATAATTTTTGATGTGCTATCTAGATTTAAAATTTAAAATTTCATGAAAAAATATTATTTATAAAAAAAATCTGCATGGCGTGCCTAGATTCCGGATCCATGTCTCACTAGTCAGGCAAGGCCATGTAGTAATCTACTCCCTTCGGTTCGTAAAAACAAATCGTTCTGGATATAATTTCAGATACTATAAAATGATTAATTAGTGTGTACTTTTTTTATTTACCTCTATTAAATACAATACGGGAGTAAAAATAACACGGAAGACGAAAAAAAATAGTACTAATTTAGAATGTAAACGTTTAAAATACGTAATAAAATACAAAACGATTTCTTTAGATAACTTTTCGTAAGTCTAAAACGACCAGAGCCCACTAAATAACGGCCCATATATAAACTTAGCGAAACGAGTAACCAGCCCAAACAAAGCACGCGACCTTTGCCCGACTCAGCGGACCCGACCCCGATGTCGCTGGTCGCCTACGACGCCTCCTCCGACGAGGAAGACGCCGGTGAACCTCCTGCCGTCGCAGCCGCGGCCTCTCCTCCTCCCGTTCGCTCGTCCATCGGACCTCAACCGAGGCCTCCGTCTCCGTCGACGTCGGTCGGCGCCGCTCCTCAGCCTCCGCCCCCCAGTCAGTAAGTCCGTGCTGTCTTCTAGGGTTTCGCTTGTAGGGATGGGGATTTTCTCACGGGCATTTTTGTTGTACTACTAGCTAGGCGTCTTGTTTGATCGGTGACCAGTGACCAGTGACCACTGAGTAGTAACTGTGCAGTCATGGTAGAGGCGTAGAGCTGAAGCGACTGGGTATCAAATCACCATACTGGCAAGTCCTAAAAAGTACAAACATGCAAGTCAAAATAGTTTGTAGTTTGCAACTTACTTGTCAGTGGAGTCCGATTCAGAACTATTATTGGCATGCGTATGAGCATAAGCTGGGTTTATTTGTTCTCCCATCACCTGCAGTTATTATGTAGCTTCGAAATCCAGATGAGTGTCCTATACATATCGGGGTTTGCTTGAAAAGCGATACATAGAAATACGCATGCTGCTTTCTCAAAATCTAGGAGAGTTTAGCAGATATCAGGTCAGGCTTGAGAAATGCTATTTAGAATCACCTGTGCCTTCTACTATTTGATTGGCAGCTCTCTGAAATTCTTAGTGTTCATTCTTGTTTCAAAGCTGAGTATATAATTTATGGTCTTCATATGAAGGAATAATATAGGATTGGATCAGTCTTACTGTTGTTATGATTATGTATGTTTGCCTTTACAGTGTTTATAATGCTTACTAATGACTGTGGGCAAGCACATGGGAGTGCAAACGTGGAACATTAATAGCAATGATATGGGGAATGTGCATCACATTTGGAACAATTTATTCGTTAGTGACTGTGCATACTGCATACTTCATTGTGCAGTCTATCACTACTCACCACTTGCCACAATTTAATAATTGTTATGTTTTTCTTCTACTTTAATATGTAATTACCTATAGCACCAAAAATCTATGCGAGGTCTTCAGTTCCTCTTCTGATGGTTTTCTCATGCCTCTGTTTGTACCACTAAGGCACTAATGGGTTATACATAGGAACATTTCTGTTCATGTATAGTTTTCTAAATTTAACCTGGCAGGTTTGATTTAGGCATGTTGTGTATCATGCCACTTATGCACTTGTACTTTATTCACTAAAAAGTCTGACAGCAACTTCTTGGCCATTATATTCGGTGAAGCTGGAAAACTTTGAATTTTCTTATATTTCATTTCCCTCGACCATCTTGAAGTGCTATATTGATTCATAGCTATCTTTTTTTTCAAATTTCTGTAAAGTACTATCCACCCCCGTTACTTTTAAGATTTTGTTGTGATATCAAAGAGGTATTGACTTCTTGCATTTCTGTGTTTCACTTCAGGAATATTTCTTCCACCAGTTCAAGTAATATCTCCCTGCCCATGTCATCACTAGACCTTCCAGATGTTGCAGGTCTTTTTTCTTCCCCTTCTCTTCCTTCTATAGTATCTACTGCTATGGTGGACAGTACGTCAAGGAAAAGAGAATCAAATGGATCTGCTATTCAAGACCCACGCAGTAAATTTCCAAGGGTTCAATCAGCACAATCTGGTGGTACCAGGACTGCTGCTGGGAACACATTAGTTCCACCACAGCTTAGGGGAAGGTTAGCCTTATATTTTTCAGCCTTATGCGGTCAAATTCCTAGTTTAGGTGCTTTCCTCAAAATGTCTGGAATCAAATGTTTAGAGTGGACTATGGCAAACAGAAGTTCTTCAACATCGTGTATCTGATGTCCCTGAATAAATTTGTTCTTTTGGTGTTTCTTTCCCAGGAGCAACGTTGTCACAGAAGATATGAGCAAACTGTTTGTGGCTAAACGCAAAGAGTAGCAACTGATATTTTGTTAGCTTCTAATTGTATACCATCAACAAATCCATTGCCCCCCATGGATACAGAAGGACATAACTGAAGGGTTTTGCTAATGGCGAGTGGCAATCTAGAATCCAAGACAACCGGGGGTTGTATTAAGAGATGGTGAGTGCTCTCTTTTCTGACATTTATGTAATGTCCATTTCTTTGATGTTCACTTGTGTTTATGAGAAGTCCACGATCTGTAACATCTGTTGTTGAAAGCATTTGATACGGTTACGCTGTTAGCAAAACTCTGTAATGTCCATGGAAGCATTATTCAATGCTTCAACTGTCAGTTATGATGTCAGGAAAAACAATATTGCTAAGTGATGTGTAAGAGGTTTAAAGGAATAAATCTTTTTAATTTGTGAACTAATGGCAAGTAAGAAGTTAGAAATCAAGACGGATTTAAAGGCCAGTTTAGACAGGGAGTAACATTGGTCGGGGCCATGAAGGATGTCAACGGCCAGATGAGATTGTTTTTCAACGTTTGAGCGGGAAACAATGTTAAAAAATGGCAAAGTACTGGCCTTTGTAGTGCAATTTTTGCCTAAATTCTATCCTTAGAGTCAAAACAATGACATCTTATGTCACTACCAAATCTGAGTAAAAGCACGGCAATGACCGTAGCTACTATTGAGATGACATAAAACTAACAAAACTCCTGTGAAAACTGGATATCTTTCGTTCTGAAGAAAACGATGATGAAATGCTCGCAAAAATCAAACCGCATTCGGGCCAGTAGGGATCGGCTGGTATCCATCACGATGATCAGATGGGCCACTGCTCGAATTAACCGGGATGCACTTCAAGATGGCGCCAATCACCAAGCTGACCGACCCAACCAGCACGCTGACGAGCCACAGCCTCCCGCTCAGATGCACCGTGCTGGCAAACGTTCCCAGGAGCTCCACGATGATCACCTGGAACGCGGCGGTGGCACCGACGACCGCCGAGAAGATCCAGCTGCTGAAAATGCCACTGAAAACATTGATCTTCTCCATCTCCCTGCTGTTCACCTCGTTGAAAACCTGTCACCGATCAGCACAAAGTGTAAGATACTGAGAACATCTTTAGACTAAGGGTGTGTTTGATTAAGTTGTAGATTCTAAAAATAGTTGATGTAAACTGTGAGCTAGCTGCGAGCCATGAAAAACTATTGTAAACTTTGAAAAAGTTGTGAAGTTGTTTAGTTTGAGTAGCTATAGATCTGTAGTGGAGCGATTTTATAAAGCCTGACAACAGGACATAACGATCCTATATCTCAATTAACAACAAAATAATAAGTTCATATGGATTGGCAAAAGAATCGGATAACATAAGTTATTTGTTTTAAGTAGCTATAGATATACGGTAGAGTGATTACATTAAGAATAATAAAAAAAATAGTGATTACCTCAATTAACTTATTAACTTATGTGAACTAGAAAAGAGATCGGAAATTGCAAACCACGAAGTTGTGGAATATGGGAATAGACAATTCTCACTTTGCTCTTGCAAAAAGTTATTGTGGTTGGAAAACTGATTTTATTCGATACTTATTTACTTTAGTTTTTAGCTTTCTAATAATTGAGAAACTGGTTGAAAAAGATGAAATAAACTGAGCTGAGCTGAGCAATCTGTGTTGGTAAGTACATGTACCTGGCAGAAGACAAAGGTGTTGAACACGAAGGTGTTGAGCTGGCCGTCATCCATCTGTAAGAGGTTCTTCCCTCTCAAGAGGAGAACGCCGAGCACAACAAGCTGGTAGATGCTCTGGCCGATGATGTTCCTCCACATGACCTTGGTGATGAAGTTGTCGCCGCGGCCGACCGGCGGCCTCTGCATCATGGCGTCGTTGGGTGGCTCCGTCGCCAGCGCCAGCGCGCCGAGGGTGTCCATGATCAGGTTCACCCATAGCAATTGCACAATCGTCAGCGGCGCGCTTCCTGCAATTATAAATTATAAATGGTCAGTTGCGAGAACTAAGCCAGAATCTGAGACAAGAACCGGGGAATTCATAAACATGATATGCCAGTTACATGAAAAAAAAACACATTTTTAAGATGAGAGTTTATTTGCACCTGTGAACGACGCAGAGATGAAGTTCACCATTAGGGCGACCACATTGACCGTGAGCTGGAACTGCACGAACTTCTGAATGTTGATGTAGACCGAGCGGCCCCATTTGGCAACGTTGATGATGGTCGAGAAGTTGTCATCCATGATGATCACATCCGCATTCTCCTTGGCAACCTGAAGCAACCCAAAACATTCAGCTAGTCACGTGCAACCAAGGACTTGCAATGAGAGGCAGTGAGCACGAACCTCTGTTCCAGCAATGCCCATGGCGAGGCCGATGTCAGCCTCGTGCAGCGCCGGCGCGTCGTTGGTTCCGTCGCCGGTCACTGCCACGACCTCGTCGAACATGACCCTTAGGTTGGTCACCAACGTGTGCTTGTCCAACGGCAGTGACCGGGCCATCACCTGCAGCAACACCAAACAGTATTCAGATCAGTAAATTATTCAGATGAGAGGAGCAAGAAGAAGCTACGTGCCTGGATTTTGGGTATGAGCTCTCTCATCTCGTCGGGGTTCTTCTGCCGGAACTCGGGCCCCTCGATGGCGATGCCGTCCTCCGTCAGGATGCCGCACTCCCTCGCTATCGCCTTCGCCGTGTTGATGTTGTCGCCGGTGACCATCCGGACATTGATGCCGGCGGCGTGGCACGTCTTCACGGCTTCCCTCACTCCAGGCCGGAGAGGGTCCTTGATGCCGAACACGGCGATGAGCGTGTACCCGTCGCTGGGGATGTCGCTGCCACCGTCGACGTCCTGGTACGCGAGGCAGAGCGTGCGCAGCGCCTCGCACGCGAACGCGTCGATGGCGCTCGACACCCGCTTCGCCTTTGCTTCCGTGAGTTTCTCGACGTTCCCACTGCCGTCGAGGACGAGGCTGCACCGGCGTAGGACGACCTCGGAGGCGCCCTTGAGGAATGCGCGGGGGCGGCCGGCAGCGTTCGGGGACGCGACGACCACTGCCATCGTCTTCTTCACTGAGTTGAACGGTTCCACCTTGAGTTTCTGGGCGCCGGCGTGCTCGATGTTGGTGCGCTTCTCCACCGCGAGCCCGAACTCGAGGATAGCTGTCTCGGTGGGCGTGCCCATGACAGTGATCTTGTCATCCTTTGCACGGACGACCTCCGAGCCGGAGCAATGGAAGACGCCCTCGAGGAGCACCTTGGAGAATGTCGCGGACACCGACGTGGCGAGCTGGTCGAAGCCCTTCGCGGTGCTTACCGTCTGCGCGGCGCCGGACGCCCAGACCTTCTCGACGACCATGTGGTTCGTGGTGAGCGTGCCGGTCTTGTCGGTGCAGATGCAGCTCGCGGATCCCATTGTCTCGCATGCCGAGAGGTGCCGCACGAGTGCGCGCTCCTGCATGAGTTTCTTCATGGCGAATGCCAGGCTGAGGGTGACGGCGAGCGGCAGCCCCTCCGGCACGGCCACGACGATGATGGTGACCGCGACGGCGAAGAAGTTGAGCACCGAGAGCGCATCTTCCATCTTCCACCGCAGCAGCCCTCCGGGCGCGTTCGCCTTGCCCAGCAGGAACCTCGCCATGAGCACGGCGAACGTTAGCACCGCGAACGCCAGCCCGATCTTGCCGATGATGGTGGCCACGCCGTTGAGCTTGACCTGCAGCGGCGTCTCGTCCTCGCCGCCCTGGCTCAGCGTCTCCATCAGGTTCCCCCACTCCGTCCGCATGCCGACCGCCGTCACCAGCATCCGCGCCGAGCCGTCCTGTACCTTGGTCCCGCCAAGCAAGAAACGGTTCGCGGTCGACACGTGCACCGGCTCGCTCTCGCCGGAGAGGCTCGACTCGTCGACGACAAACGAGTAGCCGTCAATGAACAAGCCATCGGCCGGCACCTGGTCACCGATGGACAGATGGACGATGTCGCCGACGACAATATCGTAGATGGACACCTTCTGCCGGTAGCCGTCGCGGGTGACCTGCACGTCTATCTTCTTCTTCTCCTTGTCGAGGTCCCGGAACTGCAGCGACTGCTTGTAGTCGCTGGCCGCGGTGATCATGATCACGAGGAAGATGGTGAGCATGATACCGACGCCGTCGTACATGCCGGTCGGCCACCCCTCGGTGGCGAGTCCAATGGCGATGGAGATGACGGCGCAGAAGGCGAGGAGCATGAGCGTCATGTCCTGGCTGGCGTCCCACAGGTACATCCAAAAGGTTCTCGGGGGCTTCTCGGTGTAATGGTTGGCGCCGTAGACCTCGGCCCGGAGGCCGGTGTCGTCGGACTTGACGCCGTCTGTGAGGGAGACGGAGACCTTCCTGGCGATGCCCTCGACGCCACTGTGGAGCCTCAGGCCTTTGGAGTCGTGGCGGCGCACTATGGTGGCGAGCTCCTCGGCGCTGATGGAGAAGCCGCACCGCCGGGCGATCTCCGGCAACACGTACGTGTGCTGCTCCGTCCTGCGGGCAGCTGAGTATACCACCGTTGCCATTGTTACAAATCAGTGTAATTCTACATGGATTTCAAGCCAAGATGAATAAAAGCAATGTTTTGTTAAAACCGGTTAAATTGTTGTACCGTTGATAAACTGAAGTGCAGCCTTCTGCACAATGAGTGCAACACGAAGCTTCTCCTATGAAATAGAAACGAAATTAAGATCGATCAGTAGCAGATTACCACGAGTTGTTAATTTCAGCCTTAATTTTTGCTTCAAAATAATTTCAGCCTTAATTTAAGAGCAGTAGAATTGTCAAAAAAAATGACGCGAAGATAACAACCTAACAACAAAAGAAATATATGCAAATTCTTTAATAATAGTTATACCTAAAATACTAACAATTAAAATAATAATTTAATCTTTAAAATTAATAGCTAAAATCAATTCTACCGGTAGTATAATATAGTCAGTAGAATACACAGTAATGATATTCTAATTTAACTAGTGTTTCAGCAGTATTTGTGCTGGGTTTGATTCGTTTGGACATGCAAAATCACAGGTTATACCATGAAATTATTTCATGAGGAATGCTAACTCTTATGTTCTTTGTTAGTGCGCATGTATTAGTTTCTCTAATGCTAAAGACGTAACCTACATATTAATTAATACAGAGTTCCTGTGCAATGCATACATACGACTAATTTTTATGTGATTCTGCATTCAAATCGGTATAATGGCAAAATTTTCTTAGGATTAACCTTCAAGAGCAGAGACTTCCAGACTATATATACATGGATGATGCAAAAATGTGCAATATTGGTGCAATTAGTTAGTCTTTAAAATCTGAAGTCCTGGCTTTTAAGGTAGCTTAAATATTCTGTCATCTATGTTAACTGCCAAAGAAAGACAGTCAAATGTATACACTACTGATGTGCAATGCCAGCCATAAATTCCATAAACGTGCACCATTTGTTTTTGTTGTTTCGTTTCCAGATTTTGGAATCTTAACTATATGCAACAAGTTCATCAAATATATACTTACTCTGTTCTCAAATAGATGACATTTCAGATATAGATATAATCTCTAATGTGCATATCTCTATACTACCTTTTATGCTTAGATCTTTATAAAAAATATTAAATATATAACTACATGAAGTATTTTTATCTTTCTCCGGTCGAAATATGGGAAAACTCCATCAAATTCTTTCTGGAAACGGAGTTTTGCGAATTCTCCCTGGAACTGGAAGATCATTTCGAGATCTTCGAGCATATTTGAGGGTTCAATGTGACTATTATCACTTCGGCCAACAAATATATTTATATTATTTCTACATATAGAATCGTAATATTTTTAATCTATTAATGATTTAAAATTTTGAGATTTTGCTATAAACATTTTGTCATGTGGGGCCGGCACTTCCAGCGCCGGGCCCAGCCCAAAGAGGGCGCAAGGCCCAGTAAGGCAGGATCGGTCGGCCCATGAAGGAATTAGAGTCCAAGTTATTTAAAGAGTTAGATTTAGTTAAAGAATTAGATCCCTTGTTAG
>KE372733.1:0-10237 GCA_000418225.1 Zizania latifolia | reverse complement strand
AATCTGGGCATCAACTCAAAATCTGCTCCCATCCCGATCCGTAACAATCTCTACGGCCCAACACATCTGTGTAAATTTAGAAACACTTGTTGTTTGTTATTCTATAAAACTAGCGAAAAGTGATATATAAGCTAGATTTTACGGAATGATTTATAGATTAGAATGTGCAGATGTTTAGATTTAGAAATAGGTAATATTAGACATTAAACATTGATTTATCTAATAGAGGGTATATGTGGCTTCACCCTGGTGACAAATAAGCTTAGAGAATATATGTCATACATCTATATAGGATAATAGAGAAAATAACATTGTCTTATATATGAGAGAGCAAAGATAGCATTTAGCAAAATCAAATCTCTACCAAGTTTATTAGAATTTTTTTGCACCGAAAAACATTTTCTGAGGCTCGCAATGGTAGGATATGGAGATAAACTAGATGGTAAAAGAATTGTATACCTGTTATGCACAGGAAAACATTAAAACTAGATGGCAGAAATGACAGTGCATTTAAGATGGGTGATTGTAAAACAAGACAAAAGGTAACTTAGTAAGCTCTCACCACAACGAGAAAAGCCTTCATCACGACCTCTCTTTGCGTACCGCTAGGGATGCTTAACGCCACTTCGCCAACTGGCATTACCTTCCTAATTAAAACTACTTGTGCTGACAGTTGCTCATGCGCGTACCACAAAAAAATTGACAATTGTTTGTGCTCCGATCCTAATAATACAATTATGTATAGCTTGATTTCTTGTCGAGAAAATCTAATTAGTTTGTACCAAGTCTAACGCTGATTGACTTTGGCATTGATGTTCCAAGACGTAGTAGTATATCTTGGTGGTCAAGTCCCAAACGATATTGAGGTTCGCATTGGAGAAAACGACACTTCAGGCTTCATGCATGCTTGAACATCTTCATGCTTAGCCAATGCAGATAGACGGCCACAATTATCACTGGTAGTGTCAAGGGTACGAGAAGGCAGTAATACCTGAAAATTTAAGCAAATTTAGGTGAATGCATCTGTACATCAATGCCACTATGCAGTAACAGAACTCCATCTCCAGATGAACAGTGATTGATACTACGTCCCTTCAAAAATATCAAAATATAAAGTGTTCATGTTTTTATGAACATCAACATTTGTAGCTTTTGATGATATATAATGAAAGTAACTAATGGTTATCATTCTACATTGAAACAGTGTAAAAACTTATATACCTTATATTTTAGAATGGAGTAAGTACTGGTCATCTGCACTGTCATTATATTACTTACTTATCATTTTGGATTGCTGATAGAAACCCGTTTTCATATGGTGGGAGCAGCTTGGACACAATCGCCGCATAGAAGAAACCCACAAACAATACTATGCCAAATGCAATGAATGCCAACCTCATCAGCTGCTCTCTGTGCATTTTCTTGATGTGCAAACCAGGTTTCTTGGGGATGGACTAAGACCTTCACTCTTAAATAGATACTGGCATATGTGAATCAAGAGGTTAGAAATATCAAGTCAGCTACTGAATGAAGTTTGAGTAATCTTGAACAGGGTTTACATGTACTCCTATGTCAATAGCCAGACAAAAAAAGACCATAACAGATTGCGTAAAAGAAGGCGCTAAAATGAAGTGCGTAAAATTCCACCGAGAATGTAATGTTTATTAACTGAATGCATCACTGCAATATCAAAGTTTTGCAGTTCTTATGCAAGAGGATCCATGTGCCATCATATAGACCTTTTGGAGTTCACAGGGAAAATTAAATTATATCTGATGATCAAAAATTCAAAATATTTCCCTCGGACTGTACTAAAAACAGTGTGTTTAGGTTTAACTGAAGATAATTTCATCAGAATAGCGTGGAAATAAGGGTGAATGCCACTGTTGTGGTGTTGCTGAATCCATCAATCACCTAATTGTGTCCCCTGGCAAAATTTACTAGGAACGTGGTTAGCTGGTCATCTGGGCTAAAAGGAAGAACGTGCAGGGGAAAACAAGAGGAGCGCGAACGGTATTGAGAATTCGAAATTTTACAGCAGAGTGCGCGACTTCTATGAAGCATTACGTCGAACACATTGAGCTCGAGAGGGTGCAGCAGCCACCAATCGCATGCCGTCGTCCATGGCGAGACACTCAACTGAAATGCTCGACAAAGGGAGAGAGAGGAGACGAGAAAGCGGCCAACGTACATGTGCCTTCCTCTTCCTGTCGACGAGAGTCGGTGAGCCGCCGAATTGTTGGGCGGTGCAGCCGCCGCCTCGCCGTCGTCCTCTTTGTCGTGTGCGCAGTTGTGCCCGTGGGATGGCCCGGACGGATTAATTGTATTTTTGTCTTAAAAGTGAATTTTATAATTGAGTCTAAAAGCAACAATTCATCTTGGAAAACAAAAACGTATATCTATTTAAATCGCATGTAAAAAATTTGGTCAAATTTTCATTGTAAATATGGATTTCTTTCTTATATGGGTAGTAAATATGGATTTATTTTGTGGAAGAGAGAATGTATTGTACTTCTCAAATGAAAATAAAAATCTTAAATAAGGGCTTCTTTAGAATAAAACATTTTCAAAAGAATTTTAGAGGATAGAGGATTTAGTTTAATTCATGTAAAAATCCTGTAAAATTCTTGTGTTTTAGAAGTCACAAAAACGTGAGATACAGGAAACGACCGAACGAAACCATAGGAATCTAATCAATAAGAATCTTACAATCCTATTCCTTTGTCCCAAATGTCTCATTTGAAAATTTCCTACAAAACAAAGGAAAATTTTCAAAGAATTTTAATCCTACAAAATTCCTTAAAAGGAGTAAATTTACTACAGCCGCGGCAACTTCTTGGTTGCAATACTCTTTAGACAGTCCTGCATGCAAAACACAACATGCGCATTCACATTGAATTATGAAAGCATTGCAGCCATGCATGTGTAGTAAAACCAGCGAATGAAAGGCATATTAATAGCTAACAGTCGATTTATCAAAGGACGACAAAATGACAAGACCTCCAGTTTTGCAACATTTCAACGATCATGATAGCATAACCCTCAACAATAAAATTTAAGCCACGAGTTTCGTAATTCGCTAGTTCGTCAGCTCCATGATGGCAGTGACTATGTCACCATCAGCGGCCTTCAGTGCCTTCACCGCCCTGGATCTCGACACCGAGGCCTGTGTCATCACCAGTTCGATGTCCTTCGGCTCAACACCAGTCTCATCAACCTCCTCGTCATCCTGAGCTGCAGCAGAAGGCTCAGCCTTTGAGATGACGCTGCTCAGGTCTGGTGCCTTGAACTGCTCAGCAGCTTGAGTCTGCAGCTGCGAGCTCAGATCCTCAATCTTCGCCTCACCGAAGATGACGTAGGTGTCCGAGTTTGGGCTCTTGAAGACATCTGGTTTGGAGATGACAAACAGAATCTGGAAATGTGGGGAAAAAGTTAAGCAAATGAAAACATATAACAGTGCTACAATCCTACAAGAAACAATAGCATAGCAGTGATTAAAAAGCTCACATTCTTGCTCTTTTTGATGGTCACACGGCTCACACCAGTGATGGACTTCATGCCAAGTTTCTGCATGGCTTTCCTGCTCTTTTTCTCGCTCCTGCTCTGCTTAGATCTTCCACTGGCATCACCTCCTGTTCCTGCAAAGCATAGAGGCTAACAATCAGGTTTTAGCAAAAATAATAGATTTTAAACTAGACCATAAATCTACAACACCATATAGTAATTATTATCTGTACTCATTAGCAATGACAACTGTAGTTTTTTTAATAACTCTACTGTTTTCTGAGTATCCACCAAACAGAAATTTGGGCTCTAATGATCAACAGTTCTTGTTTTCTAAATTGAAATTGCAAGCTGTGAACTACTGATTTTGCCTGACATCACAGATACAAATACTTCACCCCTAGTGAAAAAAATTCCAGTACCACCTACGATGTTAAATGTATTTAGATGATATGATACAACTAACATGCTCCACCAAGACTATAATCAGGTCATGGAAGATGGATGAAGCTAAGGTTTATGACGATTAAGGGTTCAAAAGGGTTTAATTTAATGATAAAATTTTGATTAACTTTAAAAAAATCGACAATTTTTGTATATAGTTTTTTTTTGGAAATTTGCAACGTTTAAGAGCCTGGGAAGCATGCCCAGACTTAAGCCATAAGCCAAGCCTGAAATGAACAGGGCCAAGTCTATCCTTAAGAAATAAGACCTGTTCAAGCATTTTTCCTGTGTCAGTAAGGCCCCAGTTGGAAAGTGGGAAGTGCCCATTGTAATTGAAATATTTCCTCTGAAATTCCAATGCACGAAACAATACCTAAAAGGCAAACATTGTAGCTAAAGTTTGATACAAGGTGCTGTTCCAGTACTGTAAGTGAACATAATTTCAATACATACAATTCAGGGATACATGAATGTGTGGTAGTTTAAATAACAAAAACACAAAACGGTAAAAGTAAAGAACAGTCATAATTCTAGTATTCAGAATATGTGCACAAGGAGACTGAAGGCAGCATATGTTCCTACAATATATAGCAGGTTAAAGCAGATCCAGATCAGTTAACTATGAAAAGGCTATTTTGCACCTCAACAAGTAGAGACAATCCATCTCTTCAATAGAGAAACAGAGATAAAACAGAGAAATATTCCATGCGATTAGCAGATACTAGGCAAACACTGAATATATTTAACTTTAGAACTACTAAAAAGGTTACTAAAATGAAACATAGGACAAACTACAAGGTTCCAACATACCTTCCACATCATCATCTTTGTCATCCTCCTCGTCATCGTCGTCATCCTCCTCGTCGTCATCATCCTCAATGGTAGGCTCCTCTCCCTGAAAGGATGCAATAAGAACACTATTTTTATCTGACTGCCAACTAACAACATATCCCACAAAAACAGGGTCTTATCCTACATCAGGCCTAGCCACATGCTGATCAAAATAGTAAGCATTCAAGCCAGGGTACGTTGCTTCCTGGCTGAAAACAAAAGTAGGGCGTGTAGATAAAATATAAGAGTTTGTGCAGCAGCGAAACAAAGAATTGTTGTACTTGTTTTCAGAAGGAAATGGGAAGTTAATTAACGAGTGAGGCCAAGTTTCTATGTAGCGATCACCAGAGTTAAACAGTTTTAATGCTTTTAATCTAACTGCGGAATGCTCATAATTAATACCAAACCGTAATCCTTAATACAAGCAGTACAATGACCCTCCAGCGATGGCCAGTTAGCAACACTACTGATCTCTCTCCATATGTGAAGGTGAATTGCCAAACTATAAATAATAACCATAACAACTAGCAAGCAAGAGGTCTATAGACTACAGCAACGTACAATAATAACAAGGAAAATCCTCGGAACCTAACACCCAATTGCAGAAGTCAACAAGATCCCAAGAAATACACAGTCCGAAAGCCAAACATTTGGCTATCCAGCCAAATCTCGCATCTAAAAGCCGCGCAACCTCAGCAGCAAACGAGATCCAGCCATTCGCTGCTACGATCTAGTCAAACCCACCGATCTCGGGGCGTATCAATCCAAAAAGATAGTATCTTTCTGAGTAGGCTTCCAGCACAGAGAGAGGGGAAACGATGGATTACCTCGATCTTTTGCTCCTCGAGGTGCTTGCGGAGAAGCTCCTCCTGCGTCTCGGCGGCCGTCATGGTGTCGGAGCTAGCAAAACCCTAGAGAGCGAGGAGGAGGAAGGGAAAGTAAAAGCCTAGAGATCAGAGAGCAAAGACAGCGACGGCCGACGGCGGAGGGCCTGGATGCATTTGTTGTCTCGGGAGGTTCTTCCTCCATTCCAGTGGGCTAGGCTTCTATGGGCGAGTAAAATCCATGGACCACAGCCCAGTTTACAAGAGATGAGACCCATTTTTGGCCCATGATTTCTGTCGTTGTCTTTTCTTTTTTTTCCCCTGAAGAGCAGATATTATAAGAGGGAACAAAATATTTTAGGTTCGTCTAAATACCCTTTTAATTTAATATTAATGACAACAGTTTAATCTGAGTTTAATATGCCTCATGGTGATTGTTACTTGATAAATTTATGATAACATAATTGAAATAGATACATCCCTAATAACTGTAAATGGCCAAACGGATAGGACGCTCATCTAACGAACTAGGCATGTCATGATATAGATTTAACGTGCCGATATGACGTGATATAGATTTAATAGTACGATGAAGCTAATAAGTCTAAGTTAAAGCCATAATTTATCATAGTCACATATTAAGATTGTAGGAGTTACTTTTTTCGTTTTATAATATTATAATATAATCTAGAATCGAGCTAGAGGTTATGATACGGACTAGTTAGCTAGAGGTGAGACTTGGGCCGTGCCGGGCCAGCCCGACACGGGTCCTTCGGGCCTAGGGCTAACATGGGCGGGCCGTTCCGGCCCGACAAATCTATGGGCCGTGCCGGGCTAGCTTGAAGCAGTTTTCGCCACGCCCAGGCACGGCCCAAAGCACGTCGGGCCTAGATGGGTCGGGCCGGCCCAAGAACGGCCCCAACATGTACAGGGAAGAATAGGAGGGAAATAAAAGTTAGAGGGTAATTTTTTAAGTTAGATTGTCTCTTACTAGGATTATAAAAATATTTATTTAATTTATCTTTGAATTATGAAAATACTAGTTCACATAAAATAATAGAACAACACCCAAAAATTAGAGGAAAAATAATTTCATTAATAATAATGATGTTACAAAGTTGTTGCCTCGTTAAAAACCTTACGCCTTAGTGCAGGGTTCCCCTTGTAAGGAAAAGAGTACAACAATATTATTATAAACATCATTATGAAAGCACAATATTAGTCTTGATTGTCGCCGTCAAGGCGAAACTCAGCCATCTGACACTCGATCTCTGCTTCTTCTTGATGATGTTGCGCCCGTTCGTCCGCCTCAAGCCAATCTTTTAGCCAAAACTAAGTCAATCTGACACTCGATTTGAAAATTAAGGTTCTTAGTTCTTACTCCTTAGTTGGGGATTTGTATGCTTGGCTCGATTTTGGTTGGGGATTTGTGTGCTTGGCTTGATTTCAGGAACACGCACCGAGCTCGGTAGGTGGTTGTATGGTGCTGGTTTTGAAAGTACCAATTGTATATTTGCATTCTCAATCTCTAGAACAATGTAGCTGAAAATTACATTCTCTGGAACAATGTTGCATATGGGTATGCTTTCTCGGCCCATAGGCCTTTTCGTGCCGGGCCAGTCCAGGCACGGCCCACTCTATGGGCCGTACTCGTGCCACCCATCGGGCCTAACCCTCAGGCCCATACGGCCCTTGTACGGGCCGTGCCGGTCCGGCCCGATCCATTTGTGGGCCGTACCGGGCCATGCTTTGCACGGGCTGGACCTCCGTGTCTTGGGCCAGCCCAAAAAAATCTAGCTCGAGTCCCAGCTCTATAGTTAGCCACCTTGCTGAACCTGTAGAACAATTGGCAGTATGTGTGCAGCAAGTCAGCAACACTTCCGTTTGGACTATGGAGTCCTGTGCGGAGCAAGAAGAAGACCATCCTGCCCGGAATCTGGACCTGCTCAAATTATTGGAAACGTTGACTGATCAGTATCACGAGCTGAAAAGAGCCCAGGAATTAACTTACCAACCACACCGACAGTGCAATAAATGAGAAGAAAGTAAAGCATCATAACTCATCAGCTGCGGTGCCTCACTACTGTACAGTCAGTGTACATTCAACCTTTATCAGTCATCAAGCATGACAAGAACAAGTTGTTGAAGTTAATACCGTACTTTCCCCTTAGTTAACTCCTCCATTCAAGAGCCTGAATCCGCGGTAGGACGTCGACGTTTCATCGCTCACAGAATACATCTGAAGTTCTGGACATATGAACTTAGTGTTTACTAAACCACCGGGCGTCGTCGATTTGTGATAAACAGTTCATTTATCTAGATGGTGATAAACAGTCCAATTACCCTTCATCGTTGGCGATGATTAGCCGGAAAACTGTTGTTGCCTAGTGGTAACCGTGGCTTCTGGTGCAACTGCTGCATCTGAACAAACTTCTGGAGAGACAGGGAGAGGGCGAGGCGTGAGCTAGGTAAGCTCTTCTCTGCTCTGCTCAGCAGCGGCAGGCGCGGGTAGGTGCATGGTCCTTGTAACAGAGGACGCGATGGAGTCCATCGCCGACAGCGAGTTTCTAACCTCCCTGACTCGCCGCCGCCGCCACCGTCGCCCCGATCGGCGCGCCCACACACGCCGCGTCCAGGTGGGCCCCACACGCGCCCCTGCCCCCAGACGACGGTGAATACACCGTGTAGCTCGCCGGAGCGTGCTTCGATTTCATGGCAGCATGGCGCTGCCAGGCGCGCCCTCTCAGCAGCCCGCACATCGGCGTTCGTGCGGCCTCCCGCAGTCCCGCCTCGACGCATCAAGTGGGCCCGGAATGTCAGCGGCAGGTGGTCTCGTAAGTTCATGTGCGCCGGGTCCACACGACAGGGGGGCGCTACTGCCGTTCGCCACGGTGGCAACGCTTCGTAATTAACGGGGAAGCACGTGGACCAACTTGGGAGACGGACGAACATCTCCGTGAACCTGGTCCCATGCACCCGCTCATAAAGGCGTGCCAGTGACAGTGGGCCCGGGAGACTCGCCAGTCGCAGCCACCAGATCGCGGGTGTAGTGGACCGGGTGCAGGAGATGCTTGCTCGTGGGCGGGCGGTCGTCGCTTTCCGCGAAAGAAAGCAAGCACGAGAGAGCCAGAGGGGGGAAGGGGGCGGTGGTGGGGCCTGGGCCCACGTCGCGGGTCTCTCCTGGTCTGCAGGTCGCTCACCGATTCATCCGCTGCACCCAATCCGGATCTCCTGCGCCACCGCTCGGAACATTCCCCGATGATGGATGAGTTTCACCACTCGGAACAGCTACCTCGTTTTGTGTACATTTTTTGGCTTATTTGAAATGCAACATTTTCAAATAAAATTAAATATTTTTTCAGTTTATATGAATATTATTTATTTATTTGCGTTTAGAATGAAATAAATCCTGCATAACTCCATATCGATGCATGGACTATGGTATATGGTTACTTTTTATTTGATTTATCGAAACATGAATATATTTTTTCCTATAAAAAGCATGAGCAGTACTGTACTTCTCCCTCTATACTTGACCCATGAAACTTTTCTTGTTCCTGAATTTGAATGAAATGTTGTGAAACTTGGAACCAATGATTTTCAAATAAGTTATAAAAACTAGTTTATGATTTAAAATACGAAGTATATGCTATCAAAATATGTAGAATATATATAAATTGGATGTATCACCGTATTGTTAAACTTATCATACAATATTTGCATTATGATTGATTGACTATTGTGTCTATTAGTTATAGTTATATAAAATAGAAACATCAAAAAAATTAATGTAAAAGTACATGTTGATAGACCATTAAAAATTATAAAACTTATATAAAATATTGAACAATATATTTTACTAAAAGTGTTACTTTCCTATAGTTAAATTAGGATAACAATGTCAGTCACAACTTTCGAAAAATAGCCCACCACCACCGTACATCAATTACAGAGTCCACTGGCCGTAGAAGATCCCACCTTTACTTTGCCACCTCCCAAATTCAAAATCCTCAAACAACCGCAGCAAAAACCAACGTAAAACAAACAAATCGCAGAGCATAAAATAAAGGAAAAATGAGAACCATACAAATTAGTCCAGGCTAACACAACCTAAACAAAATTTACGACTTAGTTGTGTTTGATCTATATTCTTCGACAAGTTTTTCGTCTGAAAATTTTAAAAACTAATCCAAACAGCTAAACCCATCTATTAACTTAGATTCGTGTGTGAAATAAAAATCATTAATATATATATTTTACAGGTTTTTAACCTTCTATAATTAAATATAACTACTCAAATGATATATAATTAATAATATATATTTGTTTTTTTCCTATTTCACATAGATTACATATTTTTTTTTAATATATAGCTCATGTAAACCAAAATAAACCCTCTGTAAATTGAGCTGGTGACGGCAGTGTCCAACCGCCGCGCTCCTGCTCTCCTCGTCTTCCCTTCCATTTCACCTCGCCTCGGTGCGGTTTACCTCTCACTTTCTCTCACCTTCCTCGCCCACCTCCATCTTCCCCTCCTTAAGCAACGACGCCGCAGCGAACCCGACCCACGGCCCGGACCCTGGCGCCACCAGCTGGACCACCTGCGCTGTCCGCGGCCGCAATGGCGTCGAAGG
>KE372732.1:447041-458246 GCA_000418225.1 Zizania latifolia | reverse complement strand
GATTAAATGTGTACAAGCACTTGATTTTTGAACTGCACTTCATATGCTTGATGAAATGTCTATGTGATCCAAGTGCACTTCAAGTGTTTGTTGTTTTGCTTGTGTGTCTTCGCATGACTTGATTTGTTGAGGTTGTCCATGAATTCCCACACCAAGTGTTCGATCGGTCGTGGATGAGTGCTTTGAGCGTTTCTTTTTCAATAGAACGTGTGTCACACTTGTGAACGCACTTTGATCTTATTATTTGGATGATCCTTTTTCTGAGAAGCGCTTTGTGAAGATATTCGTATCAACTTGCTTGGTGTGACAATTATTATCTAGCCTTGTGCTAAATCTCGACAAGTCACTTGCAAGTTCGATACTTGAGTTTGAGGAAGTTTTTCTGAAGTTTTTGGATCGACTTGCTCCGTGTGACTCTTATTGTTCAATCTTGGACTGAATCTCATTAAGTCACTTGCAAGTCCGATATTTAAGCTTCAGCAGTTTTATTTTTTCTGCTGTATTTTAGTTTGCGCCCATTCACCTCCCCTCCGGTCGCTAGTTTCGGTCCTATAATTGGGTATGCTCAATTGTGATGCAATATACATGCGTGGTCGATACAGCTGTAACCAGGCACAAAAATCTAAGTGCCAAGTATATTGCGGGGGTTATATATTCTGAGATTGTTGAGAATCTCAGTTATGAGCCTCGTGCCTTAATACTTGCCATAGAGAGAAGGTTTTAGTACACAATCAACTATTCTAAGGCATAGAGGGCTAAACAAAAGGCGCTCAAAATGAGATTCGGTACATTCGATGACTCATATCATAACCTGCCTTTCTGTCTAGATACGGTGAAGAGGCGCAACCCTGGCACATACTTCTCTTTCGTAGAGAAAGATGCGATATTCCTAGAGGGTGCGCCGATTCTACATTGAGTTTTCTTTGCACTCGGTGCTTGCATCCGGGCTTTCTAGTACTGTCGTCCCATTATTTATGTGGATGGTATATTTCTAACTGGGAAGTATAGAGATCGGATATTGATTGCTATTGGTGTTGACGGCAACAACCAGGTTGTGCCAATTACTTTTGGCTTCGTGGAAAGTGAGAACTATAAAAATTGGTTATGGTTCTTACGGCACTTGAACGTTGGGTTCTTCAAGGCAGGCCAAATGTTTGTTTGTTGCATGACCGACATGCTGGACTTATAAAGATAGTCGAACATATAAAGCATGATCCGGAGGAGGCATATCCTTGGAAGGACATTCAATCTCGATGGTGTATTCGCCATCTAGGTGCGAATTTCTATCGTCACTTCGGGAAGAATAAAAAATTGACTAATCTATTCAAGAGACTGTGTAGCTAAAACCAAGAGAGGAAGTTCAAGGCCTTGTGGACAAAATTTGATGAGCTGATATCAAAATACAAGCATGAGAAGGCCGCAAGGCAGCAATTTGGAAGTGATCCGGAGCCACTTTGTTCTCTGTCCACCGATGACCAACAGACGATCCGCAAACGGCAAAGGACGAAAGTTTGATGCTTTTCAGATTAAATTAAATTCGAGAGTAGGGAGCATTGGTCTCTACTCTATGACACTCACGGCGCAAGATATGGTATCATGACCACCAATCTTGCAGAGGTGTACAATTGGGTCATGTGGGGTATGCGATGCTTGCCTTTGGTTGGTACTGTGGAGGGCATAATCCGTGGAACCACCCGATACTTCGTGGACCGGCATACTGTTGCTTTGGTGGTGCATAGGGACGAGCATCATTTGTATTGAAGAAAGATTATAAAGTACTTCATAGAAAAAAGTAAGAAGGCAACCCAGCATCGTGCCATCAAGACAAGTTCTCGGGAACTCCGTTTCGAGGTAACATGTCGAGACAAAAGTCAGCGAGGAATAAATCGGGATGTTATTGTTCATGAGTGCACCGTTACCGACACTTGTCGGTGTACCTGCAATAAACCATCTCTGTACCATAAGTCATGCAGTCATGTCATGACGGCGTGCGCCATATTTGATATGCATGCCGGGGTGTACTTGTCTGAATACTTCACAAAAGAGAAGGTCCTTAAGACTTGGAGCGGTGAACTCCGAGGGTATGGGGTTGTCAGCTCATTCACATCTTCACCAGATGGTGCACGTCGTTGGGTGCCAGATTTTCAATCTGTCAACTCAAAGGTGGGAAGAATAAAGACACGATGCATTCGAAATGATATAGATGAATCCAAAGCAGGCAAGAAAAAAAAAGGTGCTCTTTGTGCAACATGGCCGGACACATGTACAAGAATTACACAGAAGCCGACACAAGCAGTCGAGGCCCCCCATGACATACAGATCACCACACATCACATAATATACATAGTCCCCAATATGTGCGTATGGTAATTACTTCACTTGTTAATTGTCACATGTTGTATCTTTGGCGTTAATAATATTTGTCTATTTTACAACATGCAGATGGTGGGTAATAATGATTGCCCCTATGAGCTTCTCTCCGCTACGGTCGACGGCCACCACCGGGCACGAGCACTCACGTCCACCGATCCGGACCAACCTGATCTCGTCCCACTCAGAGTTCGGACACCGCAGTATCTCTGGAGCATCCATCCCCGATGGGTTGGCAGGGGTTAGTTAAGCAAGCATAATGGTCGTTCATATTTTATTTTTATCTCGTTACGTGACTAGCATCTTCTTCCATGCAGGTTGCGCGGTACTAGCTTAGTCCCTCTAGCTAGATTGGTCGTTACGGCTTGCGGTTGTTATAGTAGGGACGGACGATTTGTACCGAAACATTTCTTACGATATGTCGTATTGTGTCATTATGCACTTCATATTATGAACATGCACTTCGTAGTATCCCTACTATTTACTATCTACTCATAATTTGAGCTTACACTTCAATACCACATTTGACGAGCTTGTTTGCAGATGTGTGATTGCCTTCGAAATAGATATTGCAATGGCATGACACAGTAATTAAAATAGTGTAGCATCAACAACTTCTAACAAAATAGTTTATGGCATAACACAGATGTGTGATTGCCTTCGAAATAGATATTGCAATGGCATGACACAGTAATTAAAATAGTGTAGCATCAACAACTTCTAACAAAATAGTTTATGGCATAACACAGTACATTATAATGGCACATGCAAACATGATTACGTGCCTTTAGGGAAATAAAAATAGCTGAGACTTATCCAAACTGACTACTGAATGCAGCGAGGGTACTTTCTCTTTCTTATGGCGTCTAGTCCTGTTTCCTTAGCACGACGAGCCCTCTCACGCTTCCTTTCTCTTTCAGCCTCACGCTCCTCTTTTGCCTTGCGCTCCACCTCCTTTCTCCTCTTCTCTTCTTCCTCACGCTCATAGGCCTACTGGTATCGCATCTCAAAAAGCTCCCTGTTGAACTCCTTGTGTCTCATAAGCTCTGCCCAGTCATCAGGGTGCACCTCCTTATCAATCCATTCGACAAAGTCACAGAGCGGAGGTGGCGACGGTGGAGGAGTTACCTACACGCAAAAACGATAATAAAGATATTATAAGTGATTTATTTGAAACAAGATATAACTGAAGAAATAGCATAATTATTCATACCGATTTATTAGCAAGTGGTCCACGCTTTGGTCTTGGCTTTGGCTTTTCAGGAGTGTAAGAGTAGTTGCCACACTTCCAATACATCATCTCGTATATGAGGTCATCCATACTTCTCATGAACTTACATTTATCTCCACAAAAACACATAGAGGGTTTAACACCTTCCGGCGAACAGTGACGAAGATCGTAACCGTACTCAGATTTATCATTTTTCATCATCTACGGTAAGAAAATATGTAATTGATATGTCGACATAAATTTAAAATGTTACATTTACACTCACATATTCTGCATGACCTCATGGTACCCAGAACAACTAACAAAAAACACATATTTATTTAATATTCACATAATTATCGCTTAAGTGTGTTTAAAAAGCCTTATATTATTGCTAAAGTGTGATTACAGTACCCCTAAGTTACTTCTAAACTATTCCGAAATTGATAAAGTATGTTTAAACTACTTCCAAATTATGTTTAATTAACCTCTAAATTATGTTAAATCTACCGCTAATCTACTCCTAAATTACCTCTAATCTACTCCTAAAGTACCCCTAATCTACTCCTAAACTATATACTACCTAAAGAAAAAAAAGAGGGAAAAAAGATATACCTGAAAGGAGAAGTGACTGCCTGCGGGCTGGGAGGAGTTGCAAGGGGTGGCTCGGAGGGAGGTTTCGGCCCCCTTTTTATAGAGCTACTGTTGGCACATGAAGTGTCGATCTAGGGTGGATGGCCCTAGATCGGTAAACCATGTGCCGATCTAGGGGGATTAGCCTAGATCGACACATAATCTGCCGATCTAAGGTCACCCACCCTAGATCGGTACTTCATGTGTCGATAGGGCAGCGCCATCGGTCGATCTAGGTCGACTGGCCTAGATCGGCCGATGAATTGCCGATTTAGGGCCAATCGACCTAGATCGGCCATTCAAGCGCCTCTAATCGGCCTAGATCGGTCGTTCAAGCACCGACAGAGACCCAGTTTTGTAATTTTTTAGTTTCGTGTACCAGAATTGAAATTTATTTAAAAAATTGTATTATTTAAAAAAAATCTCCGTCTTCTTCGTCAACGAGACCGGGTAAGGGCCCCCCGTTCCAAATTCCATCACCTCTTACGTGTGCCTAACTTTCTCACTTTATCGGGAACGTGAGTCCAGCCCAGGCCACTGGGCCAGCCGTCTCGGCCGCCGCCACGACGTGCAAGGCCGGAAACCGCAGCGCATGCAGCCTCAGCCGGCCTGGCGTACCACGCGTGCGATATCATTCGCCGCTGCCGCCGCATAGCCCATCGAGTTCCCAATGGCTACGTCGCGTGGGCCGTGGCCACGGTTTCCGCGGCATTACGAAAGAGTCAAGAGGATATGCATGTTGAACTTAGCCTAATGTGTTTCATGTCCAGGCCACCACTCCGTCCTCATTGCTCATGGCGTAAAGGCCAATGGACAACCGCTTCGATTGCGACATAGCAACCCACACGCGGACCACGGGATGCATGTGATCGACCGATCGCTCGACGTATCTTTTCATGGCATCCGTCCATATTTAACTAGTATTATACCCGTGCTACGCACCGGTGAAAATCAAAAAACAATTATATTATTAGTTAGGAGTTGGATTCTTTAGAACTTTAATTTAATAGTTAGAAAGATTATTGCAACATCAAAGAACAATTACAGGTGTAAATCAAACTGTCATATCCTCGAACAATCAAATAAAAGCACAAGAAAAATATTTGCTTGCAGTCTAAGCCATTAGGCTACATGATTTGGCGTCTGCAGTCTGCATGGGCAGCGACCTTGCGCTGGACAGGGAGCTGCGCGAGGGAGGGAGAGGGGACGACGCCGGTGATACGACAGGAGGGATCAGCAGGAGATCAATCTGTTAGAAAATCGTAAACTTTAGCTTAATTCTTAGCCTATTCATGATTACCCTTTATGCGAAATAAGACATTAAACTAACCGGAATGAAGAAACCATGAGAAAAGTGTAGTTGTTCTTCTCTGTTTGTTTGGTGTAGATTTTCTAGCAATTGGTAGATGGCATTGACCCTCCGGATGCCATCTATACTGTCCTTGGACAGCCCTTCGAAGTTCCTTCAGCGAAACTAATGATCGAGATAGTTTTGGGAGTAGGACTGCCGAGTAGGAAGAAGCGGTGTGTTCTGCTTGGGTCGGGTCTCCTCTTTTATAGTGTACACTGAAAATCGGGAATTCATCCATATATAAAGAAAGCACCTTCCGATCATGACGCTCACATTAGATGGAAAGAGATTAAACCGAAAAGGAAAGATTTCAATATGAGGAAAGTTATTAGAGAGAAATATATCAGCTCATTAAGAAAAGTTCTTTACATGGAATATCTTTAATCAGAAAGATATCCATCCACTAAGAAAAGTCATTTAAATGAACGATTATTATATGGAAAGATATCGATCCACTAAGAAAATTCTTTAAATATAAAGTTATTATACGAAAAGATATACATCTTATAAAAGGAATAATTTAGATAATCTAAAAAGTCTTGACTGATCATTATGGAAATATGTGGGAGAAAGGAGATCGATCTAATCTCCTATAATTTTGCTGAGACACTGAAAGGAATGACTGAGATTTAATATTTTTATTTTTAATAAAGTAAAGATAAAGGGCTGAGATTTTTCAGATGGTAGATAATTAAAGATGAAGGGCTGAGATTTACCAGAGGGGTGATGTGTCCACTCTCTCAACTCGTCAATTATATAGTAGGGTAGATACCCGCGTTCACTTTTTTTCTCTAGCTAGATCGCACATTGCATCAATAATTTCTGCTCCTTCCTTCTACAACCTAGCGTCTATCAAAGAACCTAAATACTAGATCTAAATTCTAAAAATTAATAATTATAAAACTAAAAATAAACTAAAATATAAAAGATAAAAAAACATCAGGTTCTTCAGATTCTCAATAGGTAGATAATCACCGGTCGCTTTTTAGATCTAAAGCTCTTCAAATAAGCCCTCAAACTTTGTGATTTAGGCTCTAACATAGAGTATAAGATGTGGGGATATGGTGAAATTTCTCTTTCCTTATGCGCCACCATATGACATATTTAGGTTGTATTTGGTTCAGTTTTTTCAACCAGCTTTCTGGCCAAGAAGCTGAAAGCTGAACCAAATAGGTCTCAGTGCCAACCAGCTTTTTTAAAAGCAGTAGCTTTTTCGTAGTATAAACTGAAAGCTGAGGGACCTCAACTTTCACAGCTTCTTAGTTTAACTTTGAATAAAAATTATCTACCATGCCATTACAATATACCGGTTCATGTAAATTTTGAAAAGGTAAAATTTTAGTAAAATATATAATTTTAGTGTAATTCAAAAATGTGTAATTTTAGTATAAACATTATAAATTTTTATGATTACAATGATTTACATGCAAAATTGTATATTAATAATGTAACCAAACATCAGGAGCTACTAAAATATAAATCCACATCTATTCTAACCAAACAGCTTCTTAACTTTTTCACAGTTCACAGCTCACAGCAGTTTTTTCACAGCTCACAGCAGCTTTTTTAAAATCTACAGCTCAACCAAACACACCTTTAAGGTATATTTATAGAGTTTAAGATTCTGACAATAGAATACAAGTATCTTTCCAGTTAGAATTTAGAGAAGATCTAAGTTTTATAATTTAGCAGAAAATCTAAATTGTTTAAGAAGTTGGAGATTCTGAGAGTAACTATAGAGTGCTAAAAGCTCGGCATAGAATGTTGCATGCAATAGTAAGAGTATAGATCAAATGACTTGGGATAAAGTAGACCTAGCAGCAACATTTCAGGTTTCAGAAACCGGCCTGCCCCCACACACATGTTACACGTGCAAGATGCAGGTACACACATTGTTCAGGTCCCAGATTCCCTCTCCAGCTACACGGGAGAGCATGCATTGCTCGGAATAATCCAAACGTGGGGTCACTTCTCTCCCCCATCTCTGCATAATTGTCCCATATATGGTATATGATTCAGAGTTTTCAGGTGCTGTCAAATTGGTAGATGAGAGATGCTCTCGGTAAGGTCAAAAAGACAGACAAGCTGGTAACCCGGTTGGTAAGGTGACGCTCTCCTCATAATTCCAAAGTCTCAGGGCCACGTGGAGATGCGCCGTATATGTACGGTTAAAACTTGACGTATATTTAGTATTCGGTGATACGAATAGAAACACAATATATCACACTTTCTTCTCGTTTTATTTGAGATCTTTTTAAATGTTTTGCTTATAAATTGAGTGTTTCGTTCTTATTCTAAACACATATTAGAAATAAATATCTCTATTTCTCACAAGGACCTTAGAAAACCTCGTTGCCATGGTAGAGATTTCACTGTTTCAGTCTCCTCTCTCTCATGCTGCTCTGAATCTCTGATAAGCTTTCAGCAAAACGGCGACCTCGGCCCCCGTGTTCCCATGTCACAGAATGTGCAGTTTTTTTTGGCTGAATTTTGTGGGCTGCGGCGTGCGATGTGTCCATTCCCTGCGCCAAATGTGGTCAAAGTCCCGTACGGTTCCATGCGCAACACATGCGAAGAAATTCGCGCGATTTGATACGGGATCTGAACCTGCTATCACTCGCTTGTTCTGTTCGGCGACCTGTTCCGTAGCCTGCCTTTCATTTCACTGCAGCCTTCTCTCTGTTCTTGTGACTCCAGGGGTATCAGGGCCCTGGCTTATCAGTGATAGTTACGTATGCTCAGATCTTTTCCCAGATTTGTTGAATGAGCCACCCCTGGCAGGACAGTAGTAGTGCCTCCAATTGATTCCCCTGCAAAGAAAGCTTGTTGCTAAAGCAGTAGTTTTACTGTATCACTAAAGCAAAATCAAGTAATCAACTGGTTGGAACATGGAACTTCTCTAATGGTATCTTGATGCTAGTTTAGAGATTCTCCGATGATGGACATTAAAATGATTCTGTAACGACTGCAACACAAAGTTCCACATGGATTCAGATTCCCCTGTCGGCTCTTGAATGGTGCCAGATTCCTCCAGAAGAAAAGGAGCATAAAAACAATGCGTTCTTCTCCCGTGATACGCTCAGTGCCAAAATTTTAAACAAAGATTAGCAAGGTATAAGCATACTCCCTAAGCAGAGACACTTGTGGTTCATGGTGCGTTAAGTAGCCACGTAGTACATTATTTAAAGAAATCAACTAGTGATTGCACAGCTGAAATCTCTGAAATAGAACATACAAATATCATAGTTTAGCAAATTCCTGTGTGTTGTGATGCTATGCAGTTAGTAACAGTGACAATCTCAGTAGTCAGTATGCCAAGATCAGAAGCATTCCAAGTCCAAGGTTTAGACTGTAAATCAACAGAACACTGCATAAGATCTAAAAGGCCAAATGGGGAATGAGGAATTCTCCACTGTCAGTCAAGATCTAGCACACCAAAATTACATCAATCCTGCAATAATCATGTCATCTTACACAAACTTAAACTAGAAGGCATTATCACCAAGATTAAACCTACGCACCCAGCTAAGCCAGCAGCAGAAATGGAAAGATTTCTTATTGCATCTGTACAAAAATTGCATAGCAGCAAGAAAAGTATAGCAGCTGTAGCTCACTGAAGCTGGTTGAGTGCTTGCTTGAATGGAGAACTCCAATTGATTAGTAATCCAATTGTACCAAGCTAGCTAATTTGATGGATTTGGTTGTGTCCTCAACTCCTCTCCGCCTCATTGCAGGTCATAGACGTTGGAATCGGCGGCGTAGAAGCCGAGGATGCGGACGAACACGGCGAACCTCTCGATCTCCTTGATGGCCTCGCGGACGCGGGGGTCGGCGGTGGTGCCCTCGCAGTCGACGTACAGAACGTGCGGGAACGCGCGGAGCGTCGGCGCGCCGCGGGCGCTGGTATCGAGGATCATGACGGGGGTGCCAGCCGCGCCGCTGCCCCCGCCACCGTCGTTGTTGATGACCTCCAGCTTGGTCAGGCTGATGTTCCGCGAGGAGAAGGCGGAGAGTACCTTGAGCACCACCATCATGGATCCGCCCCGGTGGGCGACAACCATGCTGGTTTTGGCGCCGGCGTCCATGGGCAGCGTCACCGGCGAGGAAGGCTTGGAGAGCAGCAGGAAGCGGGTGACGTTCCAGGACTCGTCCTGGAGGCCGTGCGCGAGCACGTCCAGGCCGTACAGATCGGCGGCGCGGGGGCTCGCGATGGCGGCGGTATCGAGCATCCGGTTGGACCGCAGCATCTCCACGGCGCCGGCCGTGTCCTCCACGGGCTCTCGGTCCACGCCGAGGCGCGCCAGCGCGCGGCCGCAGTGCGCGAGCGCCATGGGGTGGCTAATCACCCGGCGCACCTCGGCGGCGCGGACCCCCGGCATGGCGAGGAGGCAGTAGTGCACGAACAAGTTGATCTCCTCCACGACGACCAGGTCGTGGCGCAGCAGGAGATCGTAGTTCCGCAGCGTGGTGCCCTCCATGGTGGACTCGACGGGGAGTATCGCGCGGTCGACCGCCCCACCGACCACGGCCGCCAACGCGTCGGCGAACGCGCGGCACGGCACGGTGTCACACCCGGGCAGCGCCGTCTTAGCCGCGAACTCGCTGTACGCGCCCGGCGCTCCCTGGAACGCCACCCTGAGCCCGAACCCATCCTGCCCTCCCGCGCCGCCCGTGCTCACCGACAGATGGATCCGGTCATGCCTGTTGATGTGCGTCTTCCCATGCCCGTTCACCGCCCCCGCCTTGCCATTCACACCGTTCTTACCACCACCGTCGCCGTTGATCTGAACCTTGCCGTTTACCGGCGCCTTCTTGGCGTGCCCGTTGACGCCGTTGATCTTGGCCGTCGGGACGAACGCCACCGACCGCGACGAGGAGAGCTTGCTGCTGTGGGGCTTGGGGAGGAGGAGGTTCTTGTGGAGGTGGAGGGAGGAGGAGGTGTAGGCCATAGAACGCCGCTCCGGTGAGAGAGGTTGTGGGTTGGGGTTGGGTGGTGATGGAGGTGTGAACTGTGAAGGGTGGGGGAGGGAGGAGGGAGTTTGCGGCTGCTTATTACAATTGGCCGTTACTGTACCTTGGCTTGGTTTTTGACTTAATTTTAGTTATTCAAATTTATTAAAAAATATTTTATTTCTATTTCTTCATCTATATTCGGTTCACAAATTAAAATGTGTTATTTCTGTAATATCTTTTGACTTTTTTCTTATATATTATTTCACAATAGTATTTTTATCAATAAGAGATATTTTGGTGTTTTACCGACACCAATAATTTAGCAATTTTGTCTAAAAACATGTTTCCTATTGAATATAATTATACAGATTTGATATCAAATTTTTTTTATATAAATTTGGTCAAAATCAAGATATTTTGACTTAACATTACTAAAAGTATATTTATTGTAAGACAGGTGAGTTGCTTCAAAAATCAACTGTTTTAAATCATCAACTAGCTTCAATTCTGGCAGATTAGTAGCCCAAAAATATCTTGCCAACCTAAACGATTAGTCCAAATTCTATCGCTCGATCCCCTCATATTCAAAGTGCACTTAAGCGATCCCAAGCACTCTTACAAATCAAATCAAATTGCGGGCTTGATTTTGAACACATGATTTTTGTGTGACCCTGAATTGCTGGAGGAG
>KE372732.1:423231-436144 GCA_000418225.1 Zizania latifolia | reverse complement strand
CTTCTTTAAATCACCTTCGCCTTGTTCCAGAGGGGTTCTACCAAGGATTGGGATGTCCCAGGAACCCACCTTGATGGTGATAGCTTCGGAGACCCTTTCCAGCGCATCTATGTCCTTACCCGCACCCTTTTTGCCTTTATGACTTGGCGGTCGTCCCTCACCTTGGAGATGGCCTTGTGGTGTGGTAGAGAGGTGGTTGAAGACGTTGCCCCCCACTGTACTTGCCTGTCCCTATATATTGTGCATCTCTTGGGGTATAAAAGGGACGCAAGCAAAAAAGTAAGGGAATGGGTACCCGGCAGGAGGAGTATAGCATGGGTCTAATTGTGTCACTGGAAGTTGATACGGAGGTAGAGGCATAGGTGGCTCCAGTGGCCTCGTGTAATGGTGACCGAACTCTTTCCGTTGAGGAGGCTTCGGCTTTGTTGGAGATACTGGCCGAACGTTTAGCCTTTCGTCCCTCTTTTGGTGCTTCTGAAGCAACATCTCGTACGTCACCTTCGGCTTCTTATGTGGCCTAGAAGAAGACGTCTCACTTGTATTCACCTTCCAAATCCCCACCACAGGGTTCTTTGGCACAAGCGTACGTGAGCGAGGCTCTCCCACGATGACCGCTTTTCCTTTGGAAGATTCGGCCTGTTCGGGCCGAATCAACACATTCTTCCCATCGAAGTCAATGTTGTTTACGGGAAAGGGGTCATGATCTAGCTTCATCTTGGAGCTAGTGTCTTCCTTCAATCGTCCTTCATCTATGGCCGATTGAACCTATCGACGGAAGACATTACAATCATTAGTAGAATGAGAATGAGAATCATGCCACTTACAATAAGCACGTTTCTTCAAGTCATCGGCAGTAGGAATGACATGGCCCTTGGGCAACCTGAGAAGCTTATGTTTCAACAAGAAATCAAAGATTCTATCGCATTTGGTCACATCATAAGTATATTTGATTTTATTAGGCCGATTCTTGCTAGGAGACGGCCGTAATTCAGAACACATGAATGGCTTAGTCTTGCTGGACCAAGTCTACTCGGCGGTGTACATGTCGGCTGAGTCGTCTTCGCTTTCCGATGACTCCTCATCGGAATGCTCCATGACGTGCACCTCGGCCTTGGGTTTGTTAAAAGTCTTAACAAATTTCTTAGCTTTCGCTCGGCCTTCTTGGGCCAGAGCCTTTTGCAGGACCTGGTTAACCTCTAAGAAGTCCTGCCCGTCTAGCTTCTCTCTAAGTTCAGAATGTAAGCCATTAAAAGCTAAATCAGCTAAATCCCGTTCAGAGAGGTTTAGGTTAAAACATCGGTTTCTTGTGTCCCTAAACCTCCTAATGTATTCAGAGACACTTTCATTGAATTTTTGCCTAATCGATGTTAAATGAGAGAGCCTAAGTTCGGTTTCTCCAGTGTAGAAGTGATCGTGGAACTTTTGCTCTAACTAGGCCTAATTTTGCACAGAATTAGGTGGTAAAGACGTAAACCAAGTAAAAGCGGTGCCGAAAAGAGACAAAGAGAATAAGAGTAATTTAAAGGCATCTGACCCGCTCGCTTCACTACATTATGCTAAAAACTGGCCTATGTGCTCCCATGTAGTCTTACTATCCTCCCCGTTGAATTTTGTGAACTCGGGGACTCTAAAGCCACGAGGATAGGGAATAGTATCAAAGTAGTCCGGGTACGGCTTGTGGTAGACCCTAGTCTGATCCCGGGGAGCATAGCCCACGCACTCTCTAAATAGAGCGCAAATCCGCTCTTCTATGTCATCCACGCCTCTATCTTGCGGGCGTCTAGCATGCGGAGGCGCAACACGTGGTGGCAAGTCGGCGTGTCGGCCGTAAGGCTCTTCATAGTCATACTCTTCCTGGGCCGGCTCATAGTAAGCCACGTGCCCAGGCCTATGCGCCTGTGGGGTAGCGGGGGCCACAGCAAGAGTGGGTAAAGGTAGCATCGGCGCGGGTGGAAGCGACGCAAAAGGTATAGCAGGGGCTGCTTGACCGGCCACTGGGCCGGTCTGACCGGATGCATAGTAACCGGTCGGACCGGCCTGAGGGCCGGTCGGACCGATGTACTGCACGTGTGCGGTCACACTGACCTGATGGCCAGTTGCCACGGTGGGGTGCGTGCCGATTGGACCGGCCCAGGGGCCGGTCGGACCGACGGTTTGCGAAGGTATGGTCGTATCGGGGTAAAAGCCGGGCACCGCGAGCGGGATAACGCCGATCGTACCGGTGGCCTGGCCGGTCTGACCGACAGGGGTCAAAGGGGCCTCAGCCATGGAAGCCAAGGCCACAGATGTGATAACCCTTCCCGTACTCCCATCTGTCCTACTGTGTACGTGAGGTACAAGGGGAACGCTAGCAATCGGAGTAGGAGAAGTGGCCTCGGAGAAGCCGAATCTCCTAAACATCGCCTCTACCTTAGATTCGACCTCGGGCCCTAAGCGATTAGTAAACATAGCACTAACCGCTTGATCCACCGTGGAAGCTATCTTTTGCTCAATGTCCAGGGTAGAGAGAGAGGGATGGGAGGCTACCTTATCCATGGAGATATTGGGGAGGTCGGGGTTACGCTTGATGAAGCCCGAGCACGTCTTCGTGTAACGTCCCAGCATGAGGGCGTGGAGCTCCCTCATCTTGGCCTCGATTTCGGCCCTGTCCTCCTTGGGGATGTCCTCCAAGGTGGGGAGGACGATGTTACTATCATCAATTTCAAAACTCCCCGTCATGCTTGCCGGCGTAGAGGGTGTTGATGTAGAGGTAGTGGCTGTACCCGTCGTCGACGTCCTTGAGCTTGGCGTACCTGTCCCCAGCGGAGTCGCCAAAAAGTGTGTTGATGCTTAAATCGTACGACAAAGCGCTAAGCAACACTGACGTCGTGTCACCCGACGATCCTCGTCTGTGGCGAGGGAGCTGGAGTCGCCAGGCGGTCGGATCGGCCACCAGGGGGCGGTCGGACCGGCCACCAAAGTCTGGTCGGGCCGGCTGCACACCGTCGGTTGGACCGACGGTGTCGTGGCGGTCGGACCGGCAGCGCGCGCGGTCAGACCGGCCGTCGGGGAAGGAATCACCTCAGCTTGTCAGCGCGCGTGCTGACGGTTAGGGCTCAGTGCAGAGGCTTCTTGGTGATGGAGAGTGTCGACTTGAACCCTGCAAAACCCCTGTAAACCGTGGAAACTCGGCCTAGAGACCGAATTGCCGGATTAGATGAGATAAGGCCCTTTACATGGGCGTGGTAGACGATTCACAGGCGAATCAACAAGGATTATCGTGATTACGACGCGACAGACGGCGGGTTTACAGCGCAAACCAGCAAAGATGGATGATCTAGGGCTAAACCTAATGCAAGAAGGTAAAACGAGTAGTAGATTGAAAAAAAGTGTGATTCAATGTGATTGACTGTGTGTGTCGGTTTGAATCGGCCTTAACCCTTTATATAGGGGGTGGTCTTGCTGTCCCTGGGCGTGTTACCCGTCCTAGATGGATTAGGAAACGAATCCAAGTCGTTAAGGAAGGTTAGAGATAAGATCTCCTAAGATTCACACGTTTTAGACTCAGAAACGGCCTCTGTTGGTCAGACCTGGCCTGTGTACCGGTCGGACAGAAGGTCCTTGGCCGGTTCGACCGGCCTTACAATAGCGGTTGGACCGGCCCTTGTCAGGGACGACACACATTTTTGGCTTTTGTCAGTCTTAGCCATTAGTGCCAAATTTCGCTGTCAACACAAGTCTATGAGGATTCTGTAGATTCACCTTGTTGAGCAACTAAGGATTGCACAT
This sequence comes from Zizania latifolia, assembly GCA_000418225.1. Taxonomy (NCBI): domain Eukaryota; kingdom Viridiplantae; phylum Streptophyta; class Magnoliopsida; order Poales; family Poaceae; genus Zizania; species Zizania latifolia. The sequence goes on along the minus strand of KE372732.1, from coordinate 432,376 downwards.
GGTTAATTTCCTTGACTGGATGGAAGAATCAGGGAGGAGACAAGAATAGCTAGTTGTACGTACTTTCAAGCGAGCAGGCAAGGAGAATCAAACGGCATAACTGTTGACTTATGCCTTATGGTGCGTCTAATTTTAGAACGATGTAGGATGTAAAGGTTTCATCTTATTTTTGGATTTATTTTTAAAGGTTGTTTGGTGTGAAATGTAAATATCTTTATTTTTTGTTTCCGAACAGTTCTCTTCCTATCTATCCCAGACTGACTGCTCATCTTCTTCCAATCGCCTCTGCCGTGCTATCGTCTGCACTTTTCCGCGCCGCACCCCCCGTTCCCTCCATGGTGCTCCCCCGCACCGCCACCTCCTGCCCCTTCCCTCCCCACTGCTCCCCCGTTCGACGAAGACGAGGACGGCAGCCGCGGCGAGGATGAAGAGAAGGACACCGCTCTGGTGAAAAATAATAATTATTTATTACTCTTAAGATGATTCTATTAATTATGGTACTACTCTTATCAATGATATGTAGGATCATTTAGATCAATGAACGTAGATCGAGATGATAAAAATGAGAAGCCACTTCTTTAGAGTGATAAATTATCAAATATCTCGAACCATATATTGTAAATGTAAATCAAAGTTTGTAACCTTTTATATATAATGTTTTTATTTCTATGAGAAGTTTTCCTGAAATTATTGTGGCCCAAAGAAAATTTTGTCATTAACAAAACGAAGCGGTACCATAGCACACAAGCAATAAGCACAGGATCAAGCTAAACGCATGTGTCAGTTGTTTTTGTCTCTCGTTCGGACACGATCGCACGATAAGGAAATTATTGAATAATTTACTGTGTATTTTATAATATTATGTTTTTACTAGAATAAATTTTGAAAGTTGATTTGTAGGATAAATTATTATCATTGATTAATCATATTTTTCATAATCGTTATTAGTGAATTTACATTGAATTTCAGTAATCTTGTTGTATAAATTTATAATTTTATCTCTCCACATCATTTACTTTTAAGACAGTTTTATCATTTATAATTTTTAAAACTACTAACTAAAATGACATTATAAATCATTTTATCTCTCGGACGAAAGAGATTAAGGGTTAGCATTCAAAATACGGAGTAAAATTTCTCAAATTACAAGGCCGTTCGAATTGTTGTACTGCTCACCGTGGTCCCCGAAAAGGCAGAAAGCCTGGGTCTTGTAAAAAGATACTTCTGGGCCCACGCGACAGTGACTGTCGGAGAAGGCCGAAAAAGGCACACGACCACGACAGTAATTTCCACCTGCGCGTGCCATCTACTTTGACTGTTGCAATTACTGAAGCTGGGATTGGTTTACTAAGGTTAAGGTCGCTCCCAGCATTTCGTATCACATGGTTTCGATGATATTAAATAATATATTATTTAAGTAAAAATCTGATGTTGTAGAGTTAATGTAGAGAGAGAAGAAAAGTGAAGAAATAATTTCTCACGTAGAAAATAATTTCTATCGCTAGTACTGAGTAGAAAGAAACCACTTTATATACATTGGGTGAGTGTACTAATTTCTATACGTGGATCCATCTATTTATGATTAGATAAAGAAGAAGAAAATAAGTGGAGACAAAAAATCATACATTGTGAGATAGAATTTTTATGAAGAGTTTTTTATTGACGTGACTAATAATTTCTGGGTTAAGAATGCCCTCTGACTAATTAACCGATGGCCATTTTACCTTCTGCCATGGAGAAGGGATAAAGATGCGGCCGCAGCAGAAAATCCGACGGTTCGGGAGCAAGAAGGAGGAGCTCGGCGGTGTGGATCTCGACGCGCGCTTAGCCTCCGCCTCCGAGTCCGACGACGTCCCGATACAGCTCTGGTGCAGCAGTGACACCGACGCGGCGGCGCCACCACGCTCGGATGGTCGCCGGAGCGTCAGCGTCCTACACCTACTAGTGGACAAACTGGACACAGTTTCAGTCAACATGGACGACGTCACCTAGAGGCTGCTGCTCAACTTCTTTGTGAAGACGAGATATAGGGTTACACGTATTGAGTTTCATGCACAAACTATGAGACCAAACGGCGAGAAAAGTGCGAAACACTGAGACTTGCTGAGGCTTGGCTAGAGGGCACGGGAACACTGTGGAGCTTGGACGACGTGGTGTGCCACGGTGAGGCCGTCATGGCGGAGATGGAGCGGAGCCGGCGGTGGATGCACGCCGGCGAGGAGAAGGGCGAGACCGGCGTGGTGGTGGCGGCCACGGTGACTGATGAGCTAGTGCATGAGCTTGTGCGCGATCTTGTTGCGTTGGTACGGAAATCAAAAGGGAAAGTAGATGTTTGGCGATAACTCTAGTGTTAATGTGTGACGGAACAGGTTACATGTTCGGTGAGGTTTATAAAGGGACGTGCTTTATGTTGTTTAACTTTTTTAGTGAACTTTCTTTAATTTTGATCAAATTTAAAATATATATTAGCATCTACGATATCAAATAAATATAATATTAAGATATATTTTATGGTGTATTTAATAATAATTTGATAATTTAGTTGTTAGTATGTTTTTCTATAAAATTGATCAAATTTATAGAAGTTTGAAAACTACTTATGAAACATAGGGGTATTGATTTAGGGGCTGTAGAATATGTACATATTTTGTACAGTGTGGTTAAGTGGAAACATGAAGAGTATGCTCCGTTCGCATGTGAATCTACATTGCACGTCATCAATCTAAAGCCTAATCTCGGTGCAGAAAAGTTTTTATGTTGCCATCATTCCATCAAACCCGATAACGAAATCCTTTTCATTTGTATCGACTGTAAAGGGAACAAACATTCATTGAACAGTAGCACCAGATATTCTCTTGCTGACGAAGAGATAAACCACATCTCTATGGAAAAGGGAAAAGGCAAAGTAGGGACCAACAAAGCACAAGCATCGCATGCTTCCCATGAACCAAATTTATCATGTCACAATGATACATTCGGAAAGCTTTAAATCTACGTTCCTCTGTTACATGACCACAGCTACAAGCATACCGTGTTACACTGTCGGATTACAAGAAAATGAATACAAAGTGACTAGTCACACCCTAAGCACTGACCCTAAACCTCTGAGCTGAGGCAAAAAAGGATGGAAAAAAACATAATTCACAAGTTGACTAAAAAGAACATGAACAATAAAATTTATAAGGTGAGGCTGAATCTGGGACAAAAGATTTCACATAGGCGTAAATCCTTGTGCTATTTGCTTGTGCAGAACACTACCTTGTTTTCTTGATGATTGCTGAAGTGCGCATTTCTGCATCTTCCTTGGCAAATTTCCACCAGAGATATGTGAGGGGAACAGACACAGCTACGCAGAATACACGACCATCTACATATCCCCAGAGTGGAGGTATGTCATAGGCTTCCAAGATTATTGAGAAGGCACCTCCAATAATGACAAACAAGATCTTAAAACATGAAGGATGTTTCGTCATGACAGCCCATACTGCCCATAGGAAGAACTGAGCAATGCTAGCAGCAGTGCAAACCTTTGTATTCAGGCCTGCACAAAAGGGGGAGATTAAGATACATAGGCATAAACTTTCTAAAAGGTTGTGCAACAATGTAATCATTTTAACACAATCATAACGAAATGTGGACACATAACCTACATATATTAACAGTTTCGTACATTCTTGATAGTTCATTACACAACCTCCTCAGTTGTAGAAATGGATAATGCACCTTCAACTACACACTAGCAGGTTAAATACAGCAACATGATACATACTCAAAACTTCAGTACTCCTTAAATTCTACCTGCAATACTAGTGACTACAAAATATAGATGGTGTCCAGCAATATAGGATTTCAATTATCTGCAGTTAGGATGCATTAAAAATGCAAAACCTATACGTAGAAAATGTTCAAGTTCAATATCCATCGTTCTGCTAAAAATTCACCTTTATCAAGTTCATAGAAATTGAGATACAAAACATGAGTTGTTGTGAATGCTAGAATTGGAGCCGCAACCATCACTCTGGAAGCTTCATCCTTAAGATTTAGAGTTCGCAATACTGCCAGGATTAGGGAGTACCCAATAAAAGCAGCAAATGATGAATAATACAATTTCTCTGTCCAAAATGTATCACTGCACACAATGGAAGAGTCAAGTTCAACCAAAAATAATGAAGCGCACATACTGGAACCATACTTTTGGGCAGTGGATTGGACTTACCAACTATGATAGATGGCACGCCAAAACCATGCATTCATTGACAGGAAACCATAAATGTGCCATAAGCCAGTGTATTCATAGTAGGTCATATGAGTTTCAGGCCTAAGAGGCAGCTTGTAAGAAAGCAGGAGGAAAAAGGATAGCCACCCATTAAACTGTACAAGAAGAGACAGTGCAGAGAGAGCAGCAGAAACAGGCTCCTGCAAGAAGGAAGAAAAATTTAACAACAGTAATAGGTGTTGGCCACAAGATCATGAAACTGAAACAAGGGTGCTTAGACAATTGAAGCGAAAAAACCTCTTGAGTTAACAAGTAAATGATTAACTACCTGAAACACAGAGGCACGCTTCAAGGGCCATTTGCCATGATACTTGACTGATCCTAATCCAAGTTGCTCCCTTTCACTTTCCCTCTCCATCATACAGTGATATTTGCATTCACTCTTGCAGTTCCATTCCTTCCACTGCAAGTATAGTGGTTCATGTGTGTACCATGATTTGTCAGAAGGATGGTCATCAGTTGGAACCTGGCAGTGCCTTACAGAAGTCTCTCTGAGGGAACCCGTCTTTTCGCATTCTTCAACGCAAGTTCTGGTGAAGTTAGGTCAGATCAGGACAGTTAGATCATTGATTGCTCATTAGACCCTCAACATCCATTTTTGTATGTAGAACAGGGAACTGAACAGGTTTATGGACAGATTTAAATAGTAAGGTTGATAAAAAGTCACAAGCTTACATCAGGATTTACTCATAACTTTTGTCCTCAATACTCAACTAAGCTTTGTTCCTCCGCACATGATCATGGATTGGTTATCAAAAGAACATCACACGCATTGGTAGCTCCTTCTAAAGGAGTAGCTTTTTCTTGGTGCAGTTTTACAATATCTAAATAAGATGGCGCACGGTGCAACCTAAACAAATCACTGACCAGAATCATTTCTCGCTATCCACAGCCAACGAGCACCAAGTGTTCGCACAAAGTACAAGCAACTACCGCCAAACACTCGCTGATTCCTTTGCACAGGCAATCAGCTCCTCGAACCAAAGGCAAAAAATATACCCCCAACGACCTTCCCAAATCACCGAATCTTGGGAGCAAGAGAAGACGACGACACTGGCCTACCTGTAGAGCGGATCGGCGTCGCCCTCGGACACGCCCACCGTCACGGCAGCCGCCACGAAGCCGACAAGCAGAGCCAGCCAGGCCTCCCGGCCAAGCCCCATCCTCCCTCCTCTGCCCTCCTCCCAAACTCGACTAGTAGGCCTACACGGCGGCCAGTGGCGGGTGGAGCTTGAAGAGGAGATCCGTGCCACCGCGGATCGGCGAGGCCAGGAACTGGCGCAGAATCCGAAGGGCAAGCAAGAGAGTAGCGGCGAGCGGAGGCGAATCGCACGCAGGGTCGTGGTGGCCGGTGGCTGGGAGAGGGGAGCAAATCGGCGTGGGATTTTTTTCTCTCGTGTGGGGATGTGTGCTCCTCCTGTTTATAAACAAACCATCAGAGGAGTAGTATTGTTTTTTCTTTTTGTGGAAAGTGTGAGGAAAGTAGCAGCAAAGCACCCGAATTTTGCTTGATTTAGCTTCTACTCCATATTTCTCCCGAACTGTACCAGAAAAAATTATGTAGGAATAAGCTTCGAAGTATTTATGCGTAGTTGCTTACGACCCTATGGACTGATACACGTGGAAACTTCGGTAATGAATTCTTCCGCTTAGCTCTCTCTTTTTTATTGTTTTTGTCATCTACCATATGTTGCCCATCGCTTATGTCGTCTAATGGTCATGCCCATCACAAACCATGCCTACTATTATTATATTTGTGTCTTCTACCGTGTTACGCTCTTTACCGTTGGATACTGTAGACTACGCATGTTGTCAATTTATTAGAGTTCTTATCATAAAAACTTTAAAACTCACACTTATAGAATTTTTTTCCAATTTAATCCATCGGTCCAGATAGGTATGGTGTATTTTGTTTGTTTCTTACTTGTCCAGTAATATAAAACGTTTTCAGATTCCTAAGTTTTTTTACTAAGTTTTTTATATACTAGCACTCTTATTGACAAATAAAAGTAGTGCCACCCCACCCCTATATATGTATGCAAGTATTAAATCATGCATGGAATAATTATCAACGGTAGTAAGCGTTTTATACTACAACCTTGGTCGGTCTGTATGTCGAGAAGAAATACGCGCTATAAACCTAAACGGAGTGAATACTTATCTATTGTGTCCTTGGTCAAGCCTACTAACTTCCAAGTATCGTTATGCCTTGGCTAACTCGCTTGAACGGCTTAATAATATTGTTCGTGCATCAAACATGTTCTTTTGACGTAGAAATCAGAATGTTTGACTAGCTTGCTAAGCAATTCTCTTGAGTTCGGATCTTATTACTCTCTCTATCTAAAAATACTTTACTTTTAGCTATTCAATTTTTACTAAAAAATTTATTTCTATCTTTCTACCTACACTCAGTTCGCAAATTAAGAAGTTTTACCTTTATCTATATCTTCAAAATACTAATTTATTATTAATAGAGGCACCGTGGTATTTTACCCTCATCATAAATTTATTAATTTTATTTTAAAAGTAAGGTTTTTGTACGACGAAGATAGTATGTATCTACACCTTTTTTTAAATGAAAAATTCCACCTAAACCGAAACATTTTTATATACCATCTGAAGCAAATTACTGCATTCCGAATAGGCCATAGTTTACTAAGGAGAAGATTTGGAGAATAAAGGACCTACAAGTTGAGTTTGTTATATTCATAAAGTAGGAGGACCCTTAGACAATCGAACATCTCTATATACACCTGCCACGGCACGTACCCGCGCCGTACCCGTGCCTGGATGGTGGGCCCATGGGTGGTACACGCGGGTGCAGATCCGCGTAGCGACGTGTCGAAAAGTCCGCCTCGTCCACCTGGCTCCTAAGAGCCTCATGTCGTTATCCCCAAAGGACATAATAAGATAGGTTAACATATAGTTAAATTTTTTGATAGCTGCAGTTAGTATTAGAATATAAAACTACTGTAAAGGGTTTAGATTTTAGATCGAGTCTATGAAACTAAATAACTGTATAATCTAAGAATGAATTATAATTTAGAAGTTGAAAACACTATGTCACTCACTAGATAATTATTAGTTGTTTTTTTTAAAATCTGAGGCTCCTTTGAACAAGCACTGCAAATAGTTTTTTAATTGTTTGGAGGAGCTTCAATTTATGTGAAGCAGATAGTAAGTATCTAACTGGTGATAGTTTTTCTAGCTTCTTAAGTTTCACCGTCTAGGTACAGAATCTAAACTGTTTAAGAGTAATTATTACTACATAGGCTCTCAGATTCTTATAATATAGAGAATTCTCATAATATAGATATTCATTGCATGTTTTTTTTAATCCAAAGCTCCTTAGACATATTACATATCCTTATGTCACTTGACCGATACATCTACTAAGCTTTTAAACAGTGGGTTTTAAAATAATTTCCTCTATAAATATTGAAAAAATATTTTAAAGTTGTGTATCAAAATTTTAACATTAAATTTATTTATCTTTCGTCTTCTGTTTGGATTTGAACAGGCCCTAGTCAAAGGTACATGGGTTACCTGTGGGATCGGACGGTGACTGCTGCGCCGCACCGCCAAGTCGCTGTCCGCCGTCGGATCAAGCCAAGTGTCCTGTCCGTTGTTCCGAAGGTGGTAGGCAAAATGATGAGGTATTGTCACACACAATACTACGTTAATCTGAGATCATCCGATAACCATATGTTTATGCAACAGGTCAATGTCAGCTGACCCATCAGACATGCTCACTTTTTTTTAGATTTTGTTTTTAAAATTCCAGTAAAAATGGGCTAGCAGCACTTACAGTTTGAGCCAAATTGAAAATTATAGTTTGGTACAGCTCTAATTCCAAGATTCATATTAGATCTAGAATTTATATATTATAATAAAATACCTTAAATTTTTATTTTTAGTCCAAAATAAAAACTAAATTATTCAACTAAATAACCTTAATCCATCCACAGCTCCAGCTTCAGGATTTCTTAGAGCTAAGTTACATCAACTCTAAATAATTCTGGATATGGAGCTGTGCCAGACCCTATATAGACTTTCAAATTTAAGCTACTTCAACTTTTAAAAAAATTATAAAATATATAATAACAATTATAACATTAAATTAGTTTATTAAACCAGCCATTAGTTTATTTATTTAATATTATAAATATTAATATATTTTAATTTAAATAAGTTTGATTTAAGGAAGTCGAACTAATTACAGTAAGAAATGAATATAGTATCATGAGAAAGACGGGGAAGGTGAAGTCAATGAAATATTTCGTAACTGTCTAAGTACTCCCTTGCGTAGCGGAGGAGGTGTACTTGAAAAATCAAATGGCAAAAAAGACATGGCTTTTTTGCGGTTAAAAAATGACAAGGTTTTATTATAAAAAAGAAATTAAAATTTAATATCGAGACCAGCATCTGTGGCAATGCGATTATGTGGCATCGCTTTCGCCGGTGCTACAATCCCTTCTTCGTCAACTTCAAGGGCACTTTATAATTTTTTTATCTGCTTCCTGATTCGAATTTGCAACTTGCGTAGTTGCGTGCATGTCTTGAAACTATAGTCTCTACCGATTGGACTTGACATTTCCATTTTGTTCAACTTTGTCACACTGAAATAGTTGCGAGTAGGCATGAAAATAGATTATTCTGGAAAAAAATGGAAATAGAATATTTCACGACGTGAAGCGAAAACATATTTTTTGGAAATATAGAAATATATAAAAAAGTTATGTTGACACCATTTGTTTGATACACCGTATGAAGTATGGTTTAGTTGTGCATAATGTAAAACTTTCAACTGTTGCCTATTTCTAAAATATTAAATCATATAAATCGAACTACTATGTGATTTTACTACCA
>KE372732.1:411938-422986 GCA_000418225.1 Zizania latifolia | reverse complement strand
CGATCAGTAGTGACGGGCGATAGTTGCCACCGTCACTAATGGCTATGGCTATGTCATTAGCGACGGACGGTAGGTACCACCTGTCACTATAGATGTGTATAAATAGACAGGGCCAATAGAACACTTTCATATCGCATAGAATCTTAAACCCTAACGGCCACGCGTTCTCCTCCACCGTCGTTCCGTCATCGCGCTCCACCCGTTTCGCCGTCACTCTCCTCCGTCATCGCGGTCTCCGTCCCGTCGTAGCCTCCTCCTCCGGCCTCCTCCACTAGCCTCTGTTCCGGTACGACCTCTTTTGTCCATTGAGCCCTCCGTTCCGTCACCGACCCTCCTCGTCGCCGCCTAGTCTCGTTCATCTCCTTCTCCTAAGGTCCTCCTCAATCTCCTCCAACTACTCCTATTCCTCCTACTCCTACTCCTCCGTCGAGGCTAGGATTTGTTACTTATTGCTTTGTGAATATGTTGCTTTATGAATAGCTCAATGAAGAGAAGGCTATTCGTATGAGGATGTGTGCGACATTTAGGCTCTTTTTTGGTTTTGACAAGCTTATTCATGTAATGATGTTATATTACGTGCTACTAGTATTGTTTAGTTGTTTTATTCATGCAATGATCTTATTATTTACGTGCTACTATTATTGTTCATATATTTTGTTCATGAAATGATCCTATATTATGTGCTCACTTTCATATAATTTGGTCCTTTATGTTTTTTTCTTCAATATTCTTTATGGGTAACATTTAATTAATTAGTTGTCACACATAATATTTAGTTTTGTTTAATAGGGTTTACTCAAGTATTATTGTACTTTTTTCATCGTTGTTAAATATAATATGAATTAGGGACATGGCAAGCCTCCCAAGTGATCAACAGGGCACTCCCGCTGAACAACATGCTTCCAGCAGTAGGCGGGTCTCTATGGTATTATTTTACTTTTTTTGTCCTATACTGTAAGTGCTATGTTTAGTTGTAGTAATCTATGCTAACAATATATGTACCGACTTATATTTCCAATAGTTGCCTCCTAAAGATCAATCATTACGTCTATGGTGGGTGTCACCAGGTTTATACATTATACATTGCATATTCTATTTATGTGGTAATAAAACTAACAAACTGATACGATATTATCTCACTGTTGTAGTTTCTAACAAAAAGCTTTGGCGATATCAGTAACATTCATGCTGGTGACACCCTTAAGATATTAAAAAAAGATAGGTGCACCACTATGGTTGAGGTTGTGAGCTGTGGAGGCAGGGTATGCCTTCACAAAGAGTGGCCTGCATTTAGTACCCGATTTGGCCTAACAGAAGGGGACTATGTGGTACTAACAATGAGATCTCCATTGACTATTATGACCGCTATTTACAATGACTATGGTTATGAGAAGATCGCAATAGCCATAAAAGTAGAGGACAGCGATAGCGGTATCTATAACAAACTGACATTACTTACTAGACATGTATATTTTGTTTATGTACTTAAATTGGTTTTTTATAATGGCGGATGAGGGTCTAAGCAATGTTGTGAAGAAGAAGGAGAAGCAGATAGCCAGGAAGGTCGACACTGACAAAATGGACCAACGGAAGGACATTTGTTATTTCAGAAATCATACAGATATAACTCTAGCAAGGAAGGCTCCCCTGTAAGACATCTTGACAGGTTTATTCTCTGTGACCTAGTTATATGTCTGCATAATAAATAACTCGATCATCAACAAGAAGTCGATGCTAAGCTCTTTGCATATGTTATAAAAGCAAACATCTACATATATGCACTTGGCCTTGTCTAACTAGCATTATTTAAATTTTATTGTAATAGTACTTTTTAAGACAGTATTGTGAGAAGTACATCACATCTCACCTACACCAGCAGACCACCGAGATTTAAGTAGCAACAATAGGTACTGAGGTAGTCCCAATTATGGTGCATAAATCCATGGATGGACGATGCTACCTAACTACTAGTTTTAGCCAATTTCTTCGAGATAACACGTTAGAAGTTGGTACAGTATGCGCCTTCTATTTTAACATCAACAATGGTGCAATTGAGGCTATTATGTATGTGGTGTAAACCTGAGATATGATGTCTTCCTATCTATCTTCCTTTTTGCACTTATAACCATTGTTTATATTGTACTGATTCTTTTTTCTTCAGGGATAAGGAGTACAGGGTGACAATAAAGAGGCTGCAAAACTAGACACGTACAGTCTTAAGCAATTCATGGCGAGTAGATAGAGAGAATCTCCATAGGACACTATTCAAGCTCTTAATATCGCTCTTAGGAAATGCCCCAGTGAAAGTTAGAAGTTAGCTAGAAGTTAATCTTATGGAACTTTATTTTAGCCAATTTCTTTGAGATGACGAGTTAGAAGTTAATATATGTGATATTAATTTAGTTATGAATCTTCTGTAATGAATTGTCTGTGTTCTGTGATGAATTATCTATGATGTGCTTTGGAATGTTTGATATGCTGGCTGTCAAATCCTGGTTTTGATTCAAGATACAGCCTAAAAGTAATTATTTTTTTCAAAATGACCATAATATTAGTGATGGGTGATAATAATCATCCGTCACTAAAGGAGTCACTAAAGAATCCTTTAGTAACGGGTGACATTACGACCCGTCACTAAAGGGCCATAACAGGTGAGCCGATAGACCCCCTTTAGTGACGGGTGTGGTAAACACCCATCACTAATGACGTGTCTTCACTAACGCGATAAGAGTGACGGAAGACTTGCCTGTCACTAATAGAGGTTATTACCCATCACTAATAAGGTTTTCTGTGGCAGTGTTTGTTGCTAAAAACTAAAAATATGTCATCATTTAACCGAAGTTTTTTATAAAACTTATTTTTTACTTTATGATATATGTTTATCATTTATTAATATTTCGAGGCATAATGCAAACTAAACCTCTTTATTAGTTTTATCATGTTTTTTCGTGAAAAGGGATATTTTATTCTGATATATATTCAGTTTTGTATTTATGTCTGCTTCTCATTTGATCTATATTTATTTTTGACACTATTCACTTTTGTATATATTTTCATAATATCTGTTTTAGTTTTGTTTCTATTAAAAAATATAAAAAAATATAATGACACTTATTTTTGTCTGTTTTGCTCTATTTTCGGCCACAACTATGAGGACAAAACATATAATTCACTTGAATTTCTAAATCTCTTTGTTTTCGGATGCTAAGAGCAACTCCAATGAACTCTCCAAACCACTCTAGATTAGAAAATAGATTCTAACAGACTGGCCAACCGGATGGCCAAGCCATCCGGCTAACCAAATTGCTCTTCTCACAGACCAAACTTGGCTAGCCAACTTGGATGGCTATCCACGCACTGCTGTCGCACCCTCCGTGACCTCACCGGCGCACCCATGCCCCTCGGTCGGTGCCACCCCTCCCCTAGGCTGGCGCCGACCCACGCCCCGTGCCGTGCTATTCCCACATCGTGCCGCTGCCATGCTTGTGCGGGAGCCCCTGTAGAAGTGAGCAGGATGAACTGGAGAAGGAAAACGAAAGATGGAAAGGGGAGGAAAGAGAAAGAAAGGAGAAAGGAGGAAAGAGAAAATAAAGAGAAATAGAAATGAAAAGAAGAGAAAAAATATTTTTAAATATTTTTACTAAAATTTGAAAAATTTATAATTCGGGGATTTCTAAGGTTAGAAATTGGGATTTCCAAAAGAAATCAAATCTTTCAAAATATTTTGGGATTTTAAAAAGATAGTAAATTTTGTAGAGAGATGAAAATAGAGAGTCTGTTAGAGTGTATAGCAGATATAGAGAGAATTTTTTCAGAGTTGGCTAAATAGATAAATAGAGAGTTAAAAATGAAGAGGCTGTTAGAGATGCTCTAAGATGGTAGAACCAGAAGAACTCCTTTTCTCTTTTTTTTCTCAAACACATACCTCTCCATTGTGATTTTTTTAAAACAATACATTTTTATTCAAAATTTCAAATTTGGTACGTGGATTTCAAAAATTGCAAAAATAGCCTACTGTCAGGCTCTAGTCTACCGACAGAGGCTTTTTCGGCCTCTATCGATAGACCATCTGCCGATTTACCCTATGTTAACAGATGGTCTACCAATAGAGACCGGCCAGCAACCATGCTGGCAAAAAATTGCCTCTATCGGTTGGGCAGGCCTCTGTCAGCAGATCATCTATGGACAGAGGGTAAATTGATAGATGGCCTACCGATAGAGCACTATTTATCTATCGGCAGGCCATCTGCCGATAGAACCAGAAAAATTTGAAACTTTCGAAACTTGAAACTTCTGGATAGCCGGACCTGGAACATCTGAATTTATCTATTTCTTCTTTCTCGTTCTCTATTGTTGAAGTGAGATTTAGTTCTAGTGAGGTTGCAATATCTAGTGAAAAGAATTTTGAAGTGCGAAAGAACGTGCAAGCGGAGTCCAATACTTTTTGACAGTCCATGGAACAAGGGAATTCTGGAGTGCGTCCCAAGTGCTTCTCTGAATGCTTGCACTACTGAATTATGGATTAATGGGCAATAACCCATAGAGGAATGAGAAGTACATTGAATTGTCATCAACTTATAAGTCAGCAGGCTATATCGTAGGGAATCACACATCTGAAAAAAAGCTCCTGAAAATCCTCAAGACATGGATACAGGCCACAGATGTGCCATTCATAAAACCTCCAAATGCAAGTTTTCCTACTGTCTCATCACCTCTAACTACATACAATGCAATCTATATGTACCTGATGGAGTGTGTAAGTGGTGTACTGAAAACAAAGCTAGCATTTGGGTTTCGATACCAAATGGAAATTTTAGTGGAGAATGGGTGAGGCCACCAAGTTGTGTTCTTCATGAAATCCTTTCCAATCACAGCTGCATGTTTTGGACAAGTATCGTTTTGCACCACCAAGTTAAGTTCTTTTCAAATGTTTTGATGCTCAGAAGTGGTCGTGCAGTAGATCATAGTGACTCCTTGCATGGTTTAGGCAAGGAGATATATAGTTGTAAAGATGTGCTGAAGGATTTAGGTGTTATTGTTGAAGTGAGATTATGTTCTTGGTTGTGCTTTATTCTTTCTGGAAAGAGATTCAAATGGTGAGCAGCCAGAGAAGAGCAGGCAGAGAAAGAGGTTCTAATACACATAACACGATATCTGAAGCTGTTCAAAAGTAATCCAACAGATAATAGGAGCAATAACTAATTCAACAGATTAGAAATGACATACTCGTAGTACGGACGTTAGGCCCTATAGATTTCTCCGTTGTCTCTCTTCCCTAGCGCGCCTGGCTTATTTTCTTTCATCTCTATACCTGAGCTCTTGCTGTCTATGGTATGCTCTCTGTTGTCTTTCCTCTTCATCAAATCTTGCACTCCTTGCTCGCTCATCAGCTTCCATCCTCCTCGTTTTGTACTCCGATTGACTTTCCACCTCTATAATCCAACCGTCCTCGTACGTAGGCGATGCTACATCTATCCACCGATGGAATGCACATCTCCTTATATTTTGCTACCATAACGGACATGAAGGTAAGTGTTACACTGAAAATTTATTCGAAAATAAGCTGTAATTTAGTTGTGATCCCTTACCACGAAGTAGTCATCTAGGTTGGGACACATGAATTCTCTCCTTCCCCTTGATTCCCCTTTGAGCGAGGTCGTTAGCATGTAATGACTGCCATAGGCACACGTAGGTCATTGGTCCTACTCAGGGATTCCTAGAGGATTTGTAATCCAACTTGAACTAGCATGCTCCATCTTTAGCCGATGCTATTCCTTCCTTCGCATGTACTCCTCTGTAGTCTTGTCTTCTCGTGTAGGCCCTCTGGTGGATTGTTGCCTTGAATCGTCAATCCATTGGTTGAAATCACACTTTCTTGGATCATCTTGCAAGACTAAATAACTATAGTTACTTACACCAAAGTTAGTAATCAATGGACGAAAAAACTAAATTAATGATCTTGTGCTCACCACGAAGTCGTCATCGATATTAAGACATATGAAGTATCTTCTGCCAATAGCTCGTCCTGATGTTGTGGTCATTACCTGGCAGCAGTCTCTGTAGTAACATTTAGAGTGTTGAAGACATGGCAACACTCCGATTGGATTGATTCTCTAATCACCTTGCTCGGATTGGGCACGATGCTCATACTCTGCCTTCCTTGCAGTGTACTGTGTATTTCTTTCGCTAGGTGAGAACCAACGTCCATCAAAGACCGGGTTCTCCGTATCCACCCACTCATTGAAGCCACAGCTCCTTCTGTTCCGAGGAACTCCCAACGTTCGGGTACCACAACTCCACCTCAACGTTGGGGCAAAGAAAGTACTTCTTCTATGAATGTGATGCCGTTTTGCTGTCTCTAGTTGGCACCGATCCCCACAATAGCACAAAGGCCGATTGATCTATGCAGGGATGAGACAGGCGAAAGGATCTCTCCTCTAGTCCGAATGTTTGGTTCCCCTACAATTAGTAGAGGATGGAGCCATCTAGCTACACAGAATAAGACATAGAATGTTTTAGTAATATTGAAATGTAAATTACAGTCCAAGGAATCATTTAGCTACTGCTACAACTCCTAAGCTACAACCTGCTTTCATAAGCTATCCTAAACCAAATAATCATCTATGTCTTAGATATGATATGAAGAAGAGGAGGGTGGAGAGAAGGGGAAGGTGATGAAGAAGAGGAGGGTGGAGAGAAAGAGGAAGGTGATGAAGATGCTGAACTAAAAAAAAATGTTGAATGTGTCTAGTAGAGAGATAAACTCCTGAGAAAGGTATGTAGTTTCAACAAGGAAGAAGCCACTACCATAGAAACGGTCTTTAGTGACGGAGCTTTACTGACAGATAAATAATACGCGTCACTAATACATTTTTAGTGACAAACTATTTTGGACATGTCAGTGATATTGCCTTATTAGTGACGGGTTAAATTACCACCCATCACTAATGGGTCGAATAATACGTGATGGGCGGCCACTACCACCCATCACTACTGATCCAGTGATGAACGATAGTTTCCACCCGTCACTACCCGTCACTAATGATTATTAGTGACGGGTGGAAACTATCGCCCATCACTACTGATGTGTATAAATAGGCGGGCACCAACAGAATGCTTTTATGTCGTGCAGAACCCTTAACCCTAGCGGCCATGTGTTCTCCTCTGTCGTTGTCCCGCCGTCGTGTTCCATGCATTCCGTCGTCGTTCTTCTCCACCGTCGCGGCCTCCGTCCTATCGTGGCCTCCTCCATCGATCTCCGTCCCATCACGGCCTCCTCCGCCAGTCTCCTCTTCCATCACCGACCCTCCTCACCACTGCCTTGTCTCATGCATCTTCCTCGTAAGGTCCTCCTCAACCTCCTTCTCCTACTCCTACTTCTCCTACTCCTACTCCTCCATGGAGGCTTTGGTTTGTTGCTTTGTTAATATGTTACTTTGTAAATATCTAGCCATTTGTGAATATGTTGCTTTGTGAATAGATCAATGAAGAGAAGGCTATTAGTATGAGGATGTGTGTGTGACATTTAGGCTCTTTTTTGGTTTTGACAAGCTTGTTCATGCAATCTATTGGTTTATACAATTATTATTGTACTTTTTTTTAATGTTATTAAATATAACACAAATTAGGGATATGGCAAGCCTCTCAAGTGATAAAAAAGCACTTCCGTTGGACATCGTTCTTTCAGCGGTAGGCGATACGCTGAGACGGTATTATTTTACTTTTTTTCTATCTCGTACTACAAGTGCAACGTTTAGTTGTACTAATCCATGCCAATAATATAGGTACCGACTTGTGTTCCTCAGTCTTGCCTCCTGAGAATCCATCGTTATATCCAAGGGTGTCACTAGGTTTATACATTGTACATTGCATATTCTATTCATGTGGTAACAAAACTAACAAACTAATGCAAAATTATCTCACTATTGTAGTTTCTAAAAAAAACTTTGCCGAGAACCATAACATTCAATATGGTGATACCCTTAAGATATGGATAAGAGATGGGTGGACCAATATGGTTGATGTTGCGAGCTGCGGAGGCAGGTTTTGCCTCCACAGAGGGTGGGGTGAATTTAGTTCCCGAGTCTGCCTAGTAGAAGGGGACTATGTGGAACTAATAATGGGACCCGAAAAGTCTTGGATGGCTACTGTTTTCAATAATTTTGGCGATGAGAAGATCACAGGAGCCATAAAAGTAGAGGACAGTGATAGCGGTATATATAGCAAAGTCACATTACATACTAGAAATGCATATTTTGTTTATGTACTCATCGACTTTTTTACAATGGCAGATGAGGGTCCTAGCAATACTGCTGCGAAGAAGAAGGGGAAGCAGATAGCTAGAGAGATCGACACTAACCAAATGGACCAATTGAAGAACATCTGTTATTTTAGCAATCTAATAGATGTAACTCTAGCAAGGAAGGCTCTCCTGCAAGACATCTCGACATGTTTATCCTCTGAGACTCGTTTATATGTCTGTATAATAAATAACTCGATCATCAACAAGAAGTCTGTGGTAAGCTCTTTGCACATATCGGTGGTTAACTCGATCATCTATGCAATTGGTCTTATCTAACTAGCTTTATTTAAATTTTATTATAATAGTACTTTTTAAGACAGTACTGTAAGAAGTACATCACACCTCACCTACACTAGCAGACCACCTAAATCCAAGTGGCTGCAGCATATACTGAGGCAGTCTCAATTATGGTGCATAAATCTATGGATGGACGGTGCTATCTAACTACTGGTTTTAGCCAATTTCTTCGAGATAACACGTTAGAAGTTGGCATAGTATGCACCTTCTATTTCAACATCAATAATGGTGCAATTGAGGCTATCATGTATGTGGTATAAACCTAGGGTACGATGTCTTTCTATTCATCTTCCTTTTTGCACTAATAACCGTTGTGCATATTATACTGATTCTTTTTTCTTCAGAGAGGAGTACAGAGTGACCATAAAAGAGGCTACAAAAGTAGATATGTACAACCTTAAGTAATTTATGGCGAGTAGACAGAGACTATCTCTACAAGATACTATTCAAGTTCTTAATATCGCTCTTAGAGAATGCTCTAGTGGAAGTTAGAAGTTAGCTAGAAGTTAGAAGTTAGAGAATGCTCTTATAGAACTTTGTTATAGCCATGTAATTTCTTCGAGATAATGAGTTAGAAGTTAATATGTGTGATATTAATTTGGTTATGAATCTTCTATGATGATTTGTCTGTGTTCTGTGATGAATTGTCTGTGACGTGTTTTGGAATGTTGGATATGTTGGCTGCCAAATCCTAGTTTTGATTCAGGATGCACCCTAAAAACAATTATTTTTTTTAAAATGACCATAACATTAGTGACGGGTGACAATAATCTCCCGTTACTAAAAAACACTTTAGTGACGGGTGATATTAGGACCTATCACTAAAGGGCCATAACAGGTGAGCCGATAGGTCCTCTTTAGTGATGGACGAATATTGCCGCCCATCACTGACATGATAAGAGTGATAGGATACTTGTCCGTCACTAATAGAGATTATTACCCATCACTAATAGGGTTTTCTGTGGTAGTGAGCTTCTATGTCTTAGATATGACGTGAAGAAGAGGAGGGTAGAGAGAAGGGAAAGGTGATGAAGAAGAGGAGGGTGGAGAGAAAGGGGAAGGTGATAAAGATGCTAAACTAGAAAAGATATTGAACATGTCCAGCAGAGAGATAAACTCCTGAGAAAGGTGTATCTGAAGTATCACAAAGGCTATGTCCGAAATATCACAAAACTTTCTATAGCTATGCGTACAGTAAATATAAATTACGTTCAAAGTATCGCTGCATTATGTCTGAACTATAGAAAATATCTAACAGAGTAAGATATGTTGAAATACCTAGAACATCAGTGGATGTAGTCATGGACTGGTCTTACATCAGCAGGCTATCACGCACAAGAAAGCTACACAGAATAAGGTATGTTAAAGTATCCCTACATTATCTCTAAACTATATTTAAAGTATCTCTAAATTATCTCTAAAGTACCCTTAATTATCTCTAAACTATGTTTAAAGTACCTCTAAATTATATCTAAAGTACCCCTTAATTATCTCTAAACTATGTTTAAAACCTCTAAATTATCTCTAAAGTACCCCTTAATTATCTATAAACTATGTTTAAAGTAACTCTAAATTATCTCTAAAGTACCCCTTAATTATCTCTAAACTATGTTTAAAACCTTTAATTATCTCTAAAATATTCCTTAATTATCTATAAACTATCTTTAAAGTACCTCTAAATTATGTCTAAAGTACCCCTTAATTATCTTTAAAGTATGTTTAAAGTATCTCTAAATTATGTCTAAAGTACCCCTAAATTATCTCTAAACTATGTTTAAAATACCCCTAAATTATCTCTAAAGTACCCCTTAATTATCTCTAAAGTATGTCTAAAGTACCTCTAAATTATGTCTAAAGTACCTCTTAATTATCTCTAAAGTATGTTTAAAGTATCTCTAAATTATCTATAAAGTACCCCCTAATTATCTCTAAACTATATTTAAAGTTTCTCTAAATTATTTCTAAAGTACCCCTTAATTATCTATAAATTATATTTAAAGTACCTCTAAATTATTTCTAAAGTACCGCTAAGTTATCTCTAAACCTAGAGGCTTGGGGGCGAACGGGAGCTGGGGCGCGCGGTGGCTGGGAGGAGGGCTTTGACCCCCTTATATAGCCGCGCCCGTTAGCAGATGGTCTGCCGACTAAGCACTGTAGCTCTATCAGCAGACCATCTGCCGATAGAGTGCAGTCAGCGATGGGTCAACGGCTCTGTCGGCAGATCATCTACCGACAGAAGCTGGACCCATCGACTGAGTCCACGTGGCCTTCTGTCGACAGACCATCTATCGACAGTATCTACCGATAGAGGGTAAATCGGCAGATGGTCTACCGACAGAGGCCGAAAAAACTCTGTCGGCAAACCATAGCTCGACAGTCGACCATTTTTGTAATTTTTGAAATCCGCATACCAGATTTGAAATTTTGAATAAAAAATATATTATTTTTT
>KE372732.1:279949-321275 GCA_000418225.1 Zizania latifolia | reverse complement strand
CCGACAGTAGGTGCGCCATGTAGGGGGTCACTGTTATTCAACTAGAGGCTTATGGCAATAATCTGCAACTTCGACGCCACTACTCTAATCGACTCCGCCTTAATCTTCGGGAGCCTAACCTTCATCACCAAAAGTTAAGTACTCATGCTTATCTTTAAATATAATTATTTGTCTTATTTAAAACTAGTCTTGTGAATGACTTCACCGCCTATCGATTTCTCAAGTGCCTATAGCAGCCGAGTCACGCCTAACACTCCATGTTCTGCTCTGGAGTTGTGACTTAGCGGATCAGTTTCCATACCACGTGATCCGTTCCGGTGGTTGCACTTGCTGTCTTATAATTCGCTCTGGACTGACCTTTTCACCGACCGACAATTTGGTTTATGACCCTCTTTGGACTAGGAGGCTGACTCACTGCTCGGTCACTTGGAAATCACCATTCGCTGACCACCTTCCGAGTGCCTATGGTATCTTGGCCGATCCCTAGCTGGTCGGCCATGCCCCTATGATCCGCTCTAGGCTAGCTTATGTGCACCAATCGGTGACAAGGAGTACGTATCTGGTCTGCTCCTGGGGAATGGTTGATTACTACAACACTCGAGGGCTCACTCTTGCCGAATTGTCTTAAATGAGATGTCCAAATATTTTGTTAAGACTTGTGGTGGAAAGATCTCACCTAAGCTTTGTTGTCTTCATGGCTTGATGGCTATCGGTGTAATAGTGGCCATATTTTCCCCCAATAGGCCTTGACTACCCTGGAGGCCCATTGAGGGCGATGAAGCCTATAGGCACTATAACACCCCAGGTATCCACATACCTGAGATGCCACACAAAACACCAAAATTTATCTAAGTCCAAAGTTTAGTCAAAATTTCGGCAGAGTTTCTCCTATAATATGGACATCCACGATAGACAATTTATAAGATTTTATCATATCAAATCAACCACAACTTCAAAACTATAACCAAGCACCGCAGACTGTCTCAAAGACAAACCATAACATGAATAATGACTCAAGGGTCTAAAAGCACGAATTAAGATACATTTCTCATTAAAACTAAGTTAAGATGTATATGTCATGTAAAGTGATGTGTGATGAAGGTGCTACACCCCGACCCAAGATTCTCTTGTCATTGAATACCTAAAACCAAATAAAACACAAGACTGCGTAAAGAATAGTCAGCAAGTATAATATGGAACTAGAAAAGGCACACAGTGCAATTGAATTAAGAAACCAGTAAAAGAATCTTCATGTTTTGGAAATTCAGAAGTCCAGATATTGTAGTTCCCATCTCAGGCAGGCATGAATCAAAAACCATTATTTCCATCTAAAATGGATAAACTCCAATTGAAGTAGTAGTTCTCATCCTGGGCACATATGAATATCCTTTTATCATTACCGGTAAACCGAGCAAGTGGGGCCAGCACTTACTCATAGGATCCTGAATAAAAAAACAAATAATACTCTATGGCTACGTATGGTGCTTGAATTACTTAAATAGAATAAGAATCCAGAATATTGAAATACGAATGGCATCGAGAACTTCAAACCAACTTGAAGTATAAAATCAGAAACCAGACATTGAGAGCATACACAATTACATGCATATATAATTATGGGAAGTAGAGCAGACTGATTCATTCATCACAAACAAATAGTTCGTCATGTACTTGCCTTAATCGTAGCGATAACCTAGATTTTCACTCGCTTTGCTAGAAGACTCTACACCTAAATCATAAAATAACACTTAGGAGACTATCCCGCATAAAAGCTCCACTATTATTCGGTATAAAAACTCTAAAACCCGAAACATCGGACATCCTGATAAAATGCTCAAAGCATAGGTCCTTCGTTGTTTTAGGCGTAAGATTCAAATCGCTAACCCAAACTTGTCGTTGTGTTCGAAACGATAGTATACCACGGGGGTACCCACAGTATAGATTTGATTAGGCGATAGGGACTGCTGTGGATGAATCTTGATGGTTATCCCTAACTAAGAGATAGGGGGGATTTTTAGACAGGTTCAGGCCTCCCGGAGAATAATAACCCTAATCCAGTGTGTGTATTGAAATGAGCTTTTAGGCGTGAATCGCCTTAAGCCTCTCAAATCGTCTAGGAGACGTTCTGTCTAACCTACCTTTTATAGGCTCCCTCCGATCCCTTTACATGAGAGGGATCGGGGGTTATAAATTGTAGTTAATATGCCCCATTAATGACCAATTATAAGGATAAACGGTCAGTTTGTGGGCAGTAACTCCAAGAGATAATAGCACTAATAACTGTACAACGTGGAGCTTAATGACGACCTAGCTCTTGATGGCAACCATCCGAGTGCCTGTGGTCGAGAAGGCTTCCCGGGTGCTAGACTCGGGGAGCCTGCATGTTCTTGACCACTGGCTATCTGGAGAATATTGACCGTTGACTAGTCGTCTTTAATGTTGAGTCTGTTGACCCCTCCTTTACTCGATCATCATAAAACTACCCGGGAGGTAACCTAGGATCATATTCCCGATAAAACTTAATAAATAAATAAGTCTTGAGTATCTACAGAAAATAACCAATAACTCTTGTGTTTAACCACATTTTAATTCTATCATTTAAATGGCATATTTCACACTTGAAAATAGGCTTCAAAAACTATCTAAGATTCAGACAATGACAGTTCATAATTTTATAGCCACTACACCGAACATGAGAAAAAAACAAACTTTATGGAAATGTAGTCAATCATATAAGATGCAAATTTATAGTTATAAACTTGTATATAAAAATCTATTAAGATAGACAAATCAAGGTCTGAACTTCGACTAAGATTTCTGATGATAAAACAGATAGCTGATAGAAAAACAATAATATCTCGAGTTCTAATTATCCAATCAATGCGCACTTTACCAATCTGGAAAGCTTAGGAAAAGCTCTACAACTTTGACTTCGTATATAGGCGCAAAAACCAATTATGCTATTTATCCTCTCAAAAAATAGATCAATCTACTACTGTCTAGAATTCATCAGAAAATATGCACCTGATTTTGAACATCGATTTCTCCTAAACCGTCTAGCGAAACGATACCAAATTTTAAGAGATGATAGGAAACAACGATATCTACAACTTTCTCATTATATATTTCTGCAGGAAAAATCGTTTTGACTGACTAATCATCGAAATACAGAAACCCTAGAAATCTGCCTGCACAATAAGCGCCCAATCCGAAAGTCAACGCCCAAACCCCTTCTCTAATCCTTCTTAACCACGACTTAGGGCATCAAAATCACTCTTCAACACGTGCTACAGAGAGGGATCAAGCCTTACCTAGGGTTTCCTTAGAGAACCCACAAAAAAATGGTGGAAAACATCGATCTAGCACCTCGCCTTGCTCCTCTCCTCCTCCTTGTTCCGTTTTTCTATTTCGATTCTTCATCTAACCTTTGGTGTGAGAGATCTATGGAGGTGTATGGTGGTGGAGAGGAGGGAGGAGGAGGAATGTCCATGAGAGGGAGAGGGGCGGCACGTGCTGAGCGATGGGAGAACAGAGATCGATCTGCAGGAGGGAGCTATATATATATATCCCTCAACCCATGTAATGGTTCAGAATAAATCTCCCGCTATGACCTCATCCGAAATCTGATTTCGATAAATGAATACAAAAATGGAACCTACTCAATGAGCACTACGTAACCACGGAACTCAATCATCCATCAGAACAATGATTAAAAAGTTATATTTTAGTACTTTTTTATTTAGATCTAGGTATTATAGGCACCCTGGCTCAACAAGCTCAAGGAGCTTCGGTTAGATCTTCGGAAGATTTGCTCCACACAGGCAAGGCAAAGCATCCCCATCATCATATCCATGACAATACCCTAGAGGATCTTCAGAAGTTGCCGACCCAAGAGGCCTCTAGCTTACTGAGATTGAAGCCCTCCAAGCGAAGCTCCAAGAGGTGCACACAGTCGAAGTGAGCGAGGCCACCTTTTGTCATCTCTATTGAGTCATGTAGAATATGTATAGGACACTCATGATGTCTAAACATTTTTAGAGTCTTAACGAAATATTTAGAGATCTCATTTATGAGTATTTGGCGAGGGTGGAGTCGCTGAGCGTCGTAGTAATCAACCGTTCCCCGAGAGAAGTGTTGACAAATGCTCTCTTGCCATCGATCGAGCACATGTGCCATCCTAGAGCAGATCATATGGATGTGATGGATCGCTTAGGGGTTGGGCATGCTACAATAGGCGCTTGAGAGGCCAATCAGCGAAGGGTAACTCTCGAATGACCGAGCAGTGTGTTAGTCCCTTGGTCTTGAGCGGATCATAAACCAAGTTGCCACTCGGTGATAAAGCCAATCTAGAGAAGAATCATAAGACAGCAAGCGCAGCACCAGAGCAGATCATAGGGCGTGAAAACCAATCAGCTAAATCGCAACTCTAAAGCAGATCATGGAGTGCCAGGCATGACCTGGCTGCTATAGGCACTCGGGAAATCAATTGGCAACAATGTCATTGTCAAGACTAGAGTTAAATAAGACAAATAATTATATTAAAGATAAGCGTGAGTACTTAACTTGTGACAATAAATGTAAGGCTCTTGAAGACGAAGATGGAGCCGATCAGAGCAGTGGCATGGATGTTGCAGATTATTCCCATAAAGCCTCTAGTTGAATAACAATGACCCCCTACCTAGCGCGCTAATTGTTGGTGTTTTACTGAGCAGCCTATTGATGGGGGTACCTATGGTATAGATTTGTGTGTAGGGGAGTGCTGCAATCTAAGCCCCATGACCGACTCAAGAATTAGAGAGCCAGGATTTATACAGGTTTAGACCTCCCAGGGGATAATAACCCTATGTCTTGTGTTTTAGTGGATTGAACTATGGAACAGCTTAGCAATTGATGGTTCAAAGGCTAAGATATATGCTAAGGCTTGATAAAAGTAGATGCCTAGATGCGTGTCTCCTAGGGACCCCCATCACCCCCTTTATATAGTCTAGAGGATGAGAGTAGAAGTATGAGACTCTATCTCTATTCAGTTTCTATATTTATTTGATTTGAACCGAACTGTTGCTTATTTCTATTTTTAAGAATATCTTTACATATTTATCTCAACCTCCCTTAGTTGTTCTAGACTCTTAGATGAGCTAGGCCTATGCTTGGTCTAGTCCAATAATGTTGGGGAACACAGAAGCTATGCAAGTTGAAAATAAAAATTTTCTACCTCACACACCAGGAAACCTTGCTTAGAAAGAGACCATAGATCGTTACCACTAGACGCGCAGAGTAGCGGAAGAAGAATTAGAGTAGCGAGCCGATCCAACACACGCATGCCGAAATGGCTGAGAAGACGATCAACGTGGTTGGGAGTTGACGTCGAGAAACCGATCAACACCCTCGAGAAGCCTTCACCCGAACTCCTGCAAGCCGATGAAGGTCCTCGAGAAGTAGCCGACGATGCCGCCAATCCAATCAGCGATGCTGATGCTGATGCCTATCGGCAACAGCATGTTGAGATATCTCTCAGCATGGCCATGCATGGCCATGCACTTCCATAATCCATTACATCAAGTGGCCTAGAGATATCTCTCCCATAAGGTGGGGCAAATTCCATCTTGATCACTCATATCCCACTACATATTTCATAGCATACCCGAAGACTACTTTTATAACTACTCAGTTAAGGAGTAGCGTTTGATAGATTCAAAGTAAGCTACTACATATGTTGAGAACCATTATGATCCCAGGTCTAAAGACTTTATATAAACATTACTGAGACCAACTGATGATACATGGGATCTCAACAGTGTCTCATATTGGGTCTATCCAACATATGTTTTCCAACATACGTCCATGTTATCGAGCTGATATCTCCATAAGCATGATTCATGAGACATGATGATCAATCAATACACATGCCAATCTTAGTCAAATCTGTTCTATATATGACCAATATCCGATTAGGGATCATTTAGAAATAGTTACAATATGAGTCTCATGAATGAGTCACGTACTCATTGATCCACAATGAAAATCTCTATTTCAAGGAACAATAACTTTATTTCATCAATATAGTATGCCACATACAACATCTTCATATTGCCTCTAGGGCATAATACTAACAATCTCCTACTTGCACTATAGTCAACCATGTAGGTATCTAATACCCATAGATCTAGTATGTGCCTCATGCTTGGGCTGCGACAGCAGCTTTGTCAACGGATCTGTAATATTCAGATTAGTTTGCACTTTGCATATCTTTACATCTCCCCTATCCACTATCTCATGGATCAGATGATATCACCAAAGTATGTGTTTGGACTTCTGTTGTGACCTAGGCTCCTTTGCTTGTGCGATAGCCCCACTATTATCACAATAGAGGTTTCTCGGACTGGAAGCACTAGACAATATACCAAGATCAGAAATAAATTTCTTGATCCAAATAGCTTCCTTTGCAGTTTCTGAAGCTGCTATATACTCGGCTTCTATTGTAGAATCAGCTATCGTCTCTTGCTTAGAACTCTTCTAGCTCACCGCTCCACCATTGATGCAGAAAACGAATCCTGATTGTGATCTGTAGTCATCCTTATCGGTTTGGAAGCTTACATCGGTGTAACCACTTACAATGAGCTCTATTTCACCTCCATGGACTAGGAACATATCTTTAGTCCTTCTCAAGTACTTCAAGATATTCTTTACAGCTATCCAGTGACTCTCACCTAGATCCGATTGGTATCTGCTCGTAACACTCAAAACATACGAGACATCTGGGTGTGTAGAAAGCATGGCATACATAATGGATCAAATTATCGAAGCATATGGAATCACATTCATCTTATCTCGCTCATCAGGTGTACTTGGACACTGAGTCTTGCTGAGACTTATGCCATGTGACATCGACAGGAAATCTTTCTTGGAATCCTGCATGTTGAACATCTTCAACACCTTGTCAATGTACGTATCCTGGCTTAATCTAATTAGCCTCCTTGATCTATCTCTATAGATCTTAATACATAGAATATATGCTGTTTCTCCTAACTCTATAGAAAAACTATTTTTCAATGAAGACTTAACAGACTCTAGCATAGGCATATCATTTCCGATCAACAATATGTCATCTATATATAAGATCAGAAATAGAAGTGTGCTCTCACTAGCCTTCTTATAAACATAAGGCTCTTCTTCGTTCTTGATGAAACTAAACCCTTTGATTACATCATCAAAACAAATATTCTAACTCCGAGATGCATGCTTTAATCCATAAATAGATTTCTGCAGTTTGCATATCTTTCTAGCTGATTGTGGATCGACAAAACCAATTGGCTATGTCATGTACACATCCTCACTCATATTTCCATCAAGGAAAGTTGTTTTGATATCCATCTGCCATATTTCATAATCAAAATGTGCAGAAATCAATAGAATGATCCGAATAGACTTTAGCATTGCGACGGCCGAGAAGGTTTCATCATAATTAACACCTTGAATTTGTTTGAAATCTTTTGCCACCAGTCGTGCTTTATAGATGTGAATATTTCTATCTAGGTATATTTTCTTCTTGAAAACCCATTTACACTCGATGGTTTTTACACCATCAGGTGGATAACCCAATTTCCAAACATGATTGGTCCAGGTCCCGGAGACTCCGGTTAAGTTTGAAGGTTCTGGGTTAGGTCATATTCAAAAGTTTTCATTCCTTGATTGAACTTTTGATCCTTTGCTGCTTTGTAGCAGTTGTCGCCATGTCTAACGAAAGGCACAGGAAGGCCAAGCACAACCCAAGGAACTCCTCCAGCGATGACAGTGACGCCGGAGGGTCTCCTTTAGTTCCTAGTGCCAGGCAAACTTCTCAAGGCTGTTTCAAGCTGCTAGCTTCCAGAGCACACCGATTCCTAGACATTGGCATCCAAGTGCCTTCGGCCTCATCACTACGGCTTCCTCCTCCACCTCAAGGCAAAGGCAAAGGCAAGCAGCCTGCCACTAGATAGTCCAGCCACAGCGATGATTTGCTTTAGCTCGTTTGGAGGAAAGTTCAAGAGCCTCCTCAGGTTGGTGGGGTCACACCAAGATCTGAAGTTAATTACATGAGGCGGACTCTTGAGGTGGGGAAGGAGAGAAATGTGAATCCTCGGGATTATGTAAGGGATGGTTCAGACTATCGGTTCTACTCGAGATTCCAGCAAGACTACTATAAGAGTGTCATGCTGCCTAAGAGGCACCTGATGGTTGAGATACAGTGGATCAATTGGACTTCAATGAAGAAGAAAAACAGTTCAGTTTTCAACCAAGTGATCCACATCTGCCAGGCCAAGAATCTCTATGGCATCAAGGATACCAAGTAGAACTAGTGTGAAGAAGCTATCTGCTAGTTTTATTCGACTTTGTTCCAGACTGTGGACAACGATGAGCCTTCCTTTCATTGGAGGCTGGAGGGAGTCGAGTATGAGGTCACACTAAGTGACTTCGCTGCTATTCTGGGCCTAGATGCAAATGACCTTGCGGCATTCTAGTTAGATTTAGAACCCGTGCTTAGAGCTAATGCAGTGCCTTTTCTGTATGAGCCAGGTTCAGTTTTTGGAGGCAAGACAGAGGGTCTCTCCCTGGTTTTCTCAGTGCTAAATAGTTTGTTCAGGAAGACCCTTCTGCCGAAGATCGAGGACTCCTCGTCATTGCTAGGCAATGCCCACAACCTTTTGTCGGTCATGAGGGAGGACCGTGGAGTGCTCAGTGTCTCTCGCTTTCTTTGGAGTGACATCTGGACCACTTTCGTCTCTCCCACCAAGAGTTGTGTGTACGCTCTGTATATCTAGCTCGTGATCGAGAGGGTCACCCGTCGAAAGATGGTACATGAGGTAGAGCACTGCGGGTACACTCCTCAAGCACCAGCTTCAAGAGCGCCTCCAGGGCAGTCCTCCTCAGCAGCTCCGCCTCCTCCTACCGGGCATCGGCGTGGTCCTCAGCGATCTGCTCCATAGCCCAGCTCCTCTAGCTCACCGATCAAGAGGATTCTGTCGGCCATCTTCAAGGAAGTGCTAGAACAGTAATCGGCGATAGGTCAAGGAGATCGAGAGGCAAAACAAGGCAGTCAATCTGCTGCTTTAGCAATCAGGCCAGCTTCCCATGGAGCCCTTGTCTGATTCTGATGAGAAGAACGACCCCAACATCTTTGCTGACTGCACCGACCCTTATGTCCACTTCTTTAGATCCAGAGCAGGGTCGTCAGCAGCCTCCACAGTAGTTATCATTGTCGTCTGAAGAAGATGATGGTGGTGATGATAGTGGGAGTGAGGATGATTCCAAGTGAGCCATTTTCTGCTTTCTCTCTTTTTGTTGTCCTTGATGTCAATGGGGAAGAAAAGTCAAAGATGTCGTTGCTTAGCTTTAGGATTTCTCGCTTTTGGTTCCTCTTTTGTAATCCATGTCAAGAACAATTGGGCTGTAATATGCTTTATTTTCGTGCTTTGCCATGGATGCTAAGATGTAATGAACATTTAGTGTTATGTTTTGTGTTTACCTATGTTCATTTTCGCCCTTATGCCCTAAATGTGCTTTGTGTCATATTTGCCATTTTTAATGATGCATGCTTTTAGGGGGAGCCTCAATGCTTATATTTATCTTTTTGCAATTTGGTTTCACTTCTTTGATCTTAATGTCATCAATCACCAAAAAGGGGAAGATTAAAAGTGCATCTTGATGCATCTAGGCCCCTAATTTATTTTGGTATATTAATGACAATAGTGATCAAATACTACTAACAATGTTGTTGAGATTAATGTAGGTATCGAAAGCTAAAGTGGCCTTGCAATTCAATCAATTTATGAGAAATTGTCCTCTTTAGTAATACTTAGGCTCAAAATATGCAAATTGCGTATATTTCATATTTTATTGAGTCTAGGTGCGCCGTACTATCAAGAGGGATGCGTTGATTAATTATCCAAAGCTAAGTGCTCAAAATAAAATCTTCTTAAAAAGTTTTAGAATTTTTCTAAGTTGGATTTTAGCTTTCCAGCAAAGCCGGAATCCGAAATTTGTGATCTATTGGATTTATTTTACACGTCGGAGTATCCGGACTATAGCCAGATAATCCGAAATTTGTGTTCTATTTTGATTTATTTGCACGTCGGACTATCCGGGTTCAAGCTGGATTATCTAGAAATGTGTTTCTGTTTAGATTTTCTTTGAAGCCTGGAACATCCAGAGTTATCTAGATGATCTAAAAATTATGTTCTATTGAATTTTAATTTGTGAGTCAGAATATCCGAATTTTGGCCAGATAATCCAAAAATTGTTCTCTGTTGGATATTAATCCGTGGCCCGGAACATCTGGACCTTGGTCGGATGATCCAAAAACACCTTTCTATCTGGATTTATTTTTGGCCCAGAATATCCGGATTCAAGCCGGACTATCCAAAACTTTGGTTCTGTTTCAAATTTTTATTAGTCCGGATCATCCGGTTATGCCCAGATCATCTGGATGAATAGTGCGTGATTTTTTGACCTAACGGCTAGATTTTGGACAGGGGTATAAATAACTTTTCTTTCCCATAATTAGGGCACATGACTCAAAACCCTAGCAGCCCTGCCGTATTTTCTCTCTTTCTCTCTAGCGCTTGATTCTGATTGGATCTTGAGGGAAGAATTGAGTGTTCTCCACAAACTCCTCATGTTCTTGGTTGATCCATTCCTATGGAATTGTTGTGGTGGTGTGTGCTTTGTGTTCCTCGTGAT
This sequence comes from Zizania latifolia, assembly GCA_000418225.1. NCBI lineage: Eukaryota > Viridiplantae > Streptophyta > Magnoliopsida > Poales > Poaceae > Zizania > Zizania latifolia. The sequence continues at coordinate 310,559 of KE372732.1, read as the reverse complement.
TTTCTTGAGCACACATCTTGGATCACGTCAATGGGTTCATTACTCTTGGAGGTAACTCCTGCTAGACAGCTAGGCGTCGATCCGTGAGCACTCAAGAGATTGTGGGTGACCGGACAAGTTTGTACTCGGCCTCACCTCGGCTTCAAAGAGGTAATATAGTGGAAAACCAAGGCTTGCAGTGGTGAGCGCTAGGTGAGGATTAGGGTTGAAAGAGACCCGACCCTTTAGGGTTTCCTCAACGGAGATGTAGGATCGTTATATCTGAACTTCGGTAAAAAATCATTGTGTCTATCTTTGCATTGCTAGTTGTATTTACTGTTGTTCTACTTGTTATCTAGCAATCGTATGCTTCATCGTATTAAAAGTTCATTGGCTAGTTTATTTTTTGTAGTATTTACTATTTTTAGATCTGTAGTACCCGGATCATCCGGTTATACCCAGATAATCCGGACCATCGGATAATTTCAGTTTTATCCGGCTCCTGGAGTATCCGACTAAGTCCGGATAGTCAAGGCCCTGAAAGTTTCAACTAATCTGTTTTGTTGAGAATTTTTCAGATTGCCTATTCACCATCCTCTAGGCAACTTTGAAGTACTGAAAATCACCTTTGGCTATTGAGCTCATTGGCCCACACACATCATTATGTATAAGTGCCAACAAGTCACCTGCCCTCTCACTCTGACCTGTGAAAGGTGCCTTTGTCATCTTGCCAAGTAAACAAGATTCACATGTCTCAAATGATTCGAAATCAAAAGAGTCGAGAAGACAATCTTTGTGGAGCTTCTCCATGCGTCTCTTATTTATGTGACCTAGGCGACAATACAAATAAATATGGGATTCAAATCATTAAGATGTTGCCTTTTCATATTAATGTTATAGATGCGAGATTCTTTAGGATTAAAAACATATAATATGTTCACTAATGGAATATGACAATAGAACATTTCTTTGAAATAAATAGAACAACCATTGTTCATTGATCTAAAGTCATAGCCTTCTGCTTGCAAACATGAAGTAGAAATAATGTTCTTAGATAGAGATGGAACACAATAACAATTATTTAATTCCAAAACTAATCTTGAAGGTAGAGGCAATGGCATGATGCTGACAGCAACCACTTCAACTCTTGCTCCATTGCCTATGTAAAGATCTACTTCACATCTAATCAAACTTCTACTTCTTCTCAACCCTTGCAATGACTTACAAATGTGACCCACTGATCCGGTATTAAATACTCAAGAATCAATAGATGAAGTAGCAAGATTGATTTCTATAACATTTATACCTAAAGCGAAAGTCGTACTTTCCTTCTGCTTGAGATCCTCCAAGTACTTTTTGCAGTTCCTCTTCCAATGACCCGATTCTTTATAGTAAAAGCATACTACATCTTGGGCCATCCCTTTCTTGTCCTTTTTGGTCTTGGAATTGCTCGCGATCTTATTGGGAGTCAATTTCCTATTGACCGCACATTTCTTGACATGGGGTTGTTTCTTGCCTTTCTGCAACATCATCACATGATTGTTATTTTTCTTAATGCTCTCCTCGGTGGTTTTCAACATCCCATGTAGTTCCATCAAGGTTTTGTCCATGCTATTCATATGATAATTCAGTATGAACGGTTCAAAACTTGATGGCATGGATTAAAGAATCATATCAGTAGCCACCTCTTAGTTAAGGGCAAAACCAAGCTTTTCCAAACTCTCAATATAGCCAATCATCTTGATAACATGGGCGCTGACGGGATTCCCTTCAGCAAGGCTACACGCAAACAAGGATTTTAAGGTGTTGAACCTCTCGACCCTCGCTTGGTTCTCAAACATACCACATAGACCAACAATAATATTGTACGCGTCTGTGTTCTCATATTGCTTCTGAAGCTCAGAGGACATTGTGGCAAGCATGAGACAGCTCACATCAAGGCAATCATTAGTGTGCTTCTCCTAAGCATGTCATGCAGCCATAGTAGCATTGTTAGGCAAGTCATTACGGTAGGGACTTGTCGGGGATGTGATCCCCAAGTACCTCATGATTGGGCTTATCAGTCCGGACCGAGAGCAGGCCAAGTCTAGCATTGTTGTTCGGTATAGCCCATGGAGAAGGGTTCGGTCTTGATAAAGAAGGTTGAGTCCTTATCGGGTGACTCGACTTTAGATATGTCATAAAGAGATATATTTGTACTAGAATCCTTGTAATTAGGGATTTTAGCACTCGAGTTTGGTAGACAACCCTAGATCGACTCAGAATAGAGTCCTATATTCTTGGGCTTACCTCTTGGTTATATAAATGAGGCGAGATAACCCCAGAGACATCTAATCTAAGTTTTAGCAACCAATCTATTCATCTTGCTTTCGATGCCTTAAGCCTCCATGGCTTGATTATGTCGTATTGTAAGCTCCACCATTATATTATACACCAAAGCACTAGGCGTAGGGTTATTATCCTTCGGAAGACCCGAACCAATATAAATCTTGGCTCTTGTGTTCTAGAGTCGGCCATCGGGTTCAAAGGCACTGCGCTTCCCTTACACACATCTAATCACCATCTTGGATACCCCCTTGGGTGGACTGCTCGGTGATTCACCGATAGGACTTTCAAGAACATACTCTTTTCTTTTTTGTTTGAGAACAATTCTCAGATTTTTATACTAATCCATAAAGTTTGTTCCATTAACCTTTTTCTTTCTCATGGGTAGATCACAAATTAAAAGAACTGGACGTGGTAGAGACTGACATAATCTACAACATAAGATATGAAAAGTTTAGCACCTATTTTTATGTTATTCTTTCATTAAACTATTTAACAAAAGATTCTCCCACAATGCTTTTGGAAACCAAAAACCTCCCTCTAGATACATAGCGGGGCAAGATCCTTATTTTACTAATCCCTAGTGATCTTTAGCATCACTGCTAGAAATTAATGTCGTGGGGTAAGCAATACATTGCTAATCACAACTCCATGTGAATCCTGTTTGTTGGGTTAGCATCACCATACTCTGGACTTAACCTTATGCCCTAAGGTCCAAAACCATTTTGATAACCTTATTAAGCAAACCAAAAGCTTCCACATATAGATGTCTGACATCTATCCCAACTAGTAATGATGATTGCTGACATTCTGCTTTGGCAGACTCACCAAATAATTATCACCACCATGTTAGGTGCAGCAATTGGAAAGACATGAATACTTATTTTTTCTTGAGGGATTCTATCCTACCATGGCAACATATCGCATATGACATTACATGAAAGTAAGATAGTAGACATCACAGATAAACATATTCAACTATGAAGTAGTATGGTCCAATCAAATAGTGATCTCCATCTCCATTAGTGGTGTAGATGATCTCCATCCTCCACATCACTCCTTCGGGCCATCATGCTTGAAATCCTGCAATCTTCAATCTAGACTACTACTAATAGCTAAAAAACAAAGATTACAATTACATGCATCACATACATCTCTTATAAATTATATAGGGCCATACCATTCACATCATTCTCTGTAAAAACAAGTTAGACGTAGAATCGCATTCTAGCTAACGATGTGAAACAGGACTCTATACAAGGCATGCACAAACGGTGGTCCCATGAGCCGGTTAGCGGGCAGGGGGTCGAGGGGGAAGACGCCCCCTCGTGGGTTGCAGGGCAATGCCCTATCCACCACCGAAAATCATAGATCCAATCTATGAAGTCACTATAGAAAAATTGCTCAGGACAACCAATTTATCCTGATCTGAGATAACATCTCGGGAATCAGTTTTTCCATTAGCCGATGGGGTCGACCAGGTTGTTGGGCGATGCCATCAGGAGTCGATGATAGTGGTCTAGAAAACCAGTCAAGAGGTGCCCGAGGTGGTCAGATCCATAACCTACTCAGATTATGATACGTGTTTGCATCCGATGCAACAACAAATAGCGATTCAAGTGTTATGATCCGATCTATAACTACCCCTTAGACCGATTGATCTCATCAATCCATGCTACCAATCGATTCATCGCATGAACCAATTGATCTAGACTATAATATCTCCAATCTACTACAACCGCATATCAACTATATGCACCGATCTAGATCACAATCTACGTAAGATTGCTCTAATACCACTGTTGGGGAATGTGGAGGCTATGCTAGCCAAAAATAAAACTTTTTCTACCGTGCACACCAGGAAGCCTCGCTAGAGAGGGAGCATAGATTGTTACCTCAGTTACACAGTGCAGTGGAAGGAGAGTTGGAGTAGCAAACCGATCCAACTTTAGCGTGCCGAAGTGGTCGGAAAGTCGATTAACGTCCTCAGGAACTCTCGAGGACTTCTCCTCCTTTAAGCAGATGGCACCGCTGACCCCGATCAGTGGTGTCAATGTCGATGCGAAGCAGTAAAGCAATGCTTGTACTATTATCCACACATACAGGGGTGGAACGCCGACCGATGGTGTACTAGCACCCGGGTGGTCGGTGAGGTCGTTGGGCTCTCGAGAGGTGGTGACTAGGGTTTGCTCTTGGTGTCTAACAACTTAGCACGAGAAACACATCAACATGCGAGGCAAAAAGCTTTGCTTCCCTGCGCCCTGCACAATCAATAGCTCGATCCTCTCTCGATCTCCGTATTTGATTATAACCTGTGATTAACTCTTTAATCACTTCGGCATGGCCATACATTTTCATAATCCATTACATCGAGCGGCTCAGAGATATCTCTCTCGTAAGGAGGGGCAAATTTTATCTTGATCACTCACATCCCACTACATGTTAATAGCAGATCTGATGACTAATTTTATAACTACCCAGTTACGGAGTAGCGTTTGGTAGACTCAAAGCAAGCTACTACGTATATTGGGAACCATGATGATCTTAAGTCTAAGGACTTTATATAAATACTACTAAGACCAACTGATTACATATAGAATCTTAACAATGCCTCATAGTGAGTCTATCCAACATATGTTCTTCAACATATGTCCATGTTATTAAGTTGGTATCTCCATACCCATGATACATGAAACATGATTATCAATCAATACACTTGCTGATCTCAGTCATATATGTTCTAAATATGACTTAAAACCGATCAAGGATTATTTAGAAATAGTCACATTATGAGTCTCATGAACAAGTCACGTACTTGTTGATCCAGAATGACAATCTATTTCAACGAATAGTACATTGTTTCATAAACATAGTATGTCTTGTACAACATCTCCATGTTGACTCTAAACGCATAATGCTAACACTATATCTGCTAAGGGATCATTTAGAAATAGTTACATTACGAGTCTCATGAATGAGTTACGTACTCATTGATCCACAATGAAAATCTCTATTTCAAGGAACAAAAGAACTTTATTTCATAAACATAGTATGCAACGTACAACATCTCCATATTGCCTCTAGGGCATAATGCTAACAAATAAAAGCCAATGCAAGTAGAAGGTACCTTGGTCATATCCCCAACACTTATTTTATCCCTGGTCAATCTATTGACGCAAAAATCCCATAGGGATCTCTGTACCTTCACACTCGAAGGCCTAGGAGAGTCTGCTTAGCTCCAGTGTAGGTCCTGAAAATCCAGAGGTGTACAGAATGTGCCAATCAATTTAACCTACAATTGACAAGGAAGGAAACATGAGTTGTTCTAATGCTATCAGATGATGGCCAATCGACATCGGCTCTGATAACACCTGGAATAACTTTGGTACATCGTATAAAAACATTAAATAATAATGTATCGGCTACTACTTCTAGATCTATTAGAACCTTATTAGCAAGATGTACCAATTGGCTTGAACAATGCTCTTAACACATCAACCTCTATAGTTCGAATCTAACCGATGCAGCATAAAGATATCGTGTTAAATGGTATTAATCAACAATAAGCTAGATCGATCAAGTAAAAGGTAAACTATTGGCTAAAACTCCGATATACGGCAGATCCATGGACTAGGTTAAACCATCCCATATGCGCCATGTGAGTATAATGGATCAGACCCAACCGAGATAGCATTAAACTTGCTCTCATCATGTCATCCTGTTTGACCTCACCCACGAAGCCAACGTGATTGATGAACACATTGATTAAGATGATAAAGCATAATATATAAATAAAACCAATGTATTACATCGATAACTAGCAAATCAATTGATCTAATCATAGTATCGTACTCAACCGAGAAAGTTGTAATTAAACCAATAAGTTTACCAGGAAGGCTATCTCTGGCGTGATCAGAGATCGGACCGAACTGATGCAGCCATATCTCGCATAGGGAATCACCCTAATGCTATATACCTACGGTTAGGGATGAAAACGAAGCAGAAACGGACGGAAATAGGTGCTATCATATCTGTTTCCTTATTTTTTAACGAAAATGGAAATGAAAATGGATATTGTGGAAACGAAAACAGAAGCGAATAGTACCAAAAATGAATACGGATCAAATAAGAAACAGACATGAATATGGATCAAATATATATCAGAATACATAGTATCAAGTATCAACTCATAAATCATAACTCAACTCATAAATCATAACATATGGCACGAGTCAATCCGAAGCACCTACTTCCACTAGTATAGAGTTAAAAATACTTGATTACTTGTTAGACCTGCCGGAAAACGAAACTAGCAACGGTTTATTGTTGCAAAATTATGCTTTACTCTTTACAGTTAGAACATATGAATTTCAAAAGCGAATATTGATGAGTACGCCAGCCTGATTGATCCATGGATCTCCCATGTCGAGCGGGAGCCGGGCAATCAAAATGATGAGGTAAATTAGATTATAGTGGTGGCGTCCAATGGCATCCATGAGCCGTGGAAAGAATCATTGGTGCCCTGGCGGCTGGCTAACTGTTGCCTGCTAGGGTTCACGGGAATACAGGATGGATGAACAGATGGGGGTGATGGGGAATCGGCGTGGCGTGATGCAAAGTTCTGGGCATGGATGGGAAATCAGCATGGATGGGCATGGCCACATGGGATGGGCCAAGCGGTGTGGGCCGTGTTATTCAAAATATGAGTTAAGGATCAGGAGAAGGAGAGTGGGCTTATGAATGCGGGAAAAATCCATTTTCCTTAGGCGGAATATCCATCGGCATTTCCGTTTCTGGCAGAAATCGTCGTTCCGTTTCTGGTTCCATTTCAGCTAAAAAAATTCCTTAGATGTTTCTATTCCAAAAAATTCCGTTTTCGCTTCTGTATAAGCCTCTCTGTATCTGTTTTTTCTCGAAACGAATGGAAACTTTTCGCAATGTATTCATCCCTACCTATGGTGGCGATGCGTTGAGAGTAGTTTGGTAGGTTGACTGAACGTGTTTACAATAACCTCAGGCACAACTATTTATAGCCAGGGAGATAATCTAATATGTATATGATACATGATCTAAACTAACATATTATTTAATAGCTAAAGATAAAAGGCTTTGTCAAGCCCAAGCCCACTTCGTGCATGTTTGACTTTGCTTGCTATATCCTTTCTAGTGGCCCATTGGCCTAGCCTATCAATCCGATGGTTCATGTCCTGTCGGTCCAATTTCTGGTGTTAACACATGCCTTCCGAGTTTGGAATGTGAAGAGTCACGTTTTGAAATCTTTCTCCTAGAAAATCCAATCGTCAAGATAAAGTTCTCTAGTCTTTAAAACCTCTTCTTCTGTACATCATCTTCTTCAAGCTCCAGACCATCTACCTAAACATTCTTTCATCTCCTCTTCTCCCTACTCTAATGGCCTCCAATAGCACGAACTCTCCACTAAAAAAGAAGTTAAAGACTGAGGCCTTGAAACGGGTTGCCCCACACGATCACCATGATTCGGTACGTCCTCTCTCAAATTTTCACTTGAATTTGCAATCTTTTCATCTCTTCTTCACCTATCTTCAGGCTCTATCTACTCAACCGAATCAAACCTTCAGGTGCGATGAGGTCTGATGCTTCTGTGTCTCAGACCCAACCCATTAACAGTGCCGATGATCATCTTCTAAACCCTTCGCCAACATTGCGACCATTGGATGTCTCTCTAGCTAATGAAGACGTAGATTCTTCTGAGTCTTTGCTAGCTCCCAGTTCATACTCAGAACACCCATCTCTAGAGGTATATTTTTTTGTTCAATACTCATTGGCCAATGATTATGACTATCGGCTAACCCTTCGTCTTCCTCAGGGTCCCAGTCACTTCAGCTTCAACGCATCGGCATTTGTCAAAAATACGGATGCTCAATGGTCAGATGAAGATTTCAGTTCTTTGGACCCTCTACAAGCGGAGTTATTGACCATATTAGATCACCTCTGATACCCCTTCGGCTCCCTCTACCACAACATTGAGGTACCCAGGAGTCAATTTCGGTCAATAATTGATCAGCTTCTTGAGGACTTTGCCGATGATTTAACACGGGCCCTCTCTGAAGAACGCCAACTAGCCTACGAGAACGCACAATCCCATCTTGCTGATCGCGCCATGCAATGGGTCCATCGGTAGGACTTCGAGTCGGTCGAAGCTAAAGTTCAATCGGCTAAAAAAAGATTTGCAATCCCTGCGGACTTTGCCTGATCGTGCTCAGCCATACTTGGTCTAGCTATGATTGGCAGAAGCCTTCATCCTGCAGATAATTAACACTCGGACAGATAAGCTAGATCGGCTTCGGGATCATATGGTGGATCGGCAATGCCAAATTGACAGCCTTCCAGTCAGGATCCAATTCAAGGAAGCCGAATTAGCCAATCTGTTACATGATCTCTCCCGATATCAACAGTGGATCCAGGCAACATAATGAAATGATGAGGATGATACTGCGATGATCCTGTGCTCTGAGGCAATCCAGACAAAAGCAGCTTCTTCCATAGAAAGATTCTTAGCGCTTTAAATTTTGTAGTCAGCCTTTTGTAATTAACTCTTTTGTGAATAATATCCTTCTCCTTTTGATTATGACTCTTCTTGTACTCTACTGAGGTTGCCTTATTGACTACTATAGCCTCTTTTGCCGATGATTGCGTGACATTTTAATGCCTGACTTAAACTCTTCTTGGAAAATTCCACATTTCATAAAAATTTCCATGTTTTTATCCTGGCCCATAGGCTTGACAGCTTTGTTTAATATATCGGCTTAATAACTCGATCCATCAGTGCGACAGCTCAGCTGATTAAAAATCACATATCTTGGGAAAATTTAGTATCTTTGTACCAACCTATCAGCCCTGCAACTCCGTGTTGATCCATCGTTGTGACAGCTTCATTTTGATCCATCGATACGACAGCCACGCTGATTCTACTAATGTTGCGTATACTGCCGATACTTTGTTTATTGACTTTTCTTGACCCAGTCAGCGGCCTTGATTATGTTGACCAAGAGTCATCCAAACTGACTTGGTTTACGCGAACATGCCGGTTGTGGTGTACCATGCCCCCTGAGTTCGGAACGTGAAGGGTCATGTTTCGAAATCCTCCTTGAATCTCGCAACCGGTGCTGTGTTTAATTTTGCATTGGGACTCCAACCGTCAAGCAAAAGCCCTTGTGCTCTTCACCTCTACCGTTGGTCGTGCCCCACCGTCGTCACTACCACAAGACCTTGCCTTTTTCCAGCGCGGATCACTGCTCATTGTCATATTCTGCAATGGCCACCACTAAGAATGTTCCATAGGTACTCTTCTCTCTTTGCCTTTTCCTATTTTACCATAGGTCACTTATTTTATCATTTCTGTAGAACCTTAAGGGCCAATTACTGATTCCTTCGGCCTAGAACCCATCATTGTATCCCTATGGTGATGTTGATCCTACTAGCATGATCAATGCCAAGAACAATCACATCCCTTTTTGACTTGCTTCGATGAATGTAGCCAATTGGGAGATAGCTTCAATGCTTGGCCAAGCGTAGTACCCAGATGGAGAGATTGGTACCTCCGTGTATCGGCCACGAAACGGCTATACTGGGACGAGATGAAAAAGACAAGTCATTTTTGGTTGCTGCCTATTATTTCTGGTCTGATGCTCTCAATGATTTCGTCTTTGGTCATAGACCGATGGGTCCAACCCTCCTCGACATGGCGATGCTGACCGGTCTTGAAATTGTGACGACCGATCTCAAAATGGACTTCTGAGTTGAGACCTCTCATCGCTTGAGAGCCGATGACTTTAGCAACTGGCAGAGATACATCGAGCATCATAATAAGAAGACTGGCACCGTTAGCCAATAGGAGCGTGCTGCCTTCCTCAATATGTGGTTAGGGCATTTCATTTTTTGTGGCTCAACTTGTGGACCGTCTTAGGATATGCTGTACCTGTTAGCATTATGTCCTAGAGGCAACATAGAGATGTTGTATATGGCATACTATGCTTATGAAATAAAGTTACTGTTCCTCAAAATAGATTGTCATTATAGATCAACAAATGCGTGATTTATTCATCAGACTCATAATGTGACTATTTCTAAATGATCCCTGATCGGATATAGGTCATATATGAAACAGATGTTACAGAGATCGGCATGTGTATTGATTGACGATCATGTCTCATGGATCATGGGTATTTAGATACCAACTCAATAACATGGACATGTGTTGGAGAACATATATTGGATAGACCCACTTTGAGGTACTGTTGAGATTCTGCATGTCATCAGTTGGTCTCAGTAGTGTTTATGTAAAGTGCTTAGACGTGAGATCATCATGGTTCCCAACATATGTAGTCGTTTACTTTGGGACTACTAAACGTTATTCCGTAACTGGGTAGTTATAAAAGTAGTCATCGGTTCTACTATGAAACATGTAGTGGACTATGAGTAGTCAAGATGGAATTTGCCCCTCCATAACAAGAGAGATATCTCTAGGCCCCTTGATATAATGGATTATGGAAGTGCATGGCCATACCGACGTGATTAAGGAGTTAATCACAAGTTATAATCCAATACGGAGATCGAGAGAGGATCGAGCTATTGATAGGATGGCACAAATCTCACCTTGTGCTCGATTAATATTACGAGGCAAAGGGACATGTACATGAGAATATTACAAGGTTCAGCCGATATGATCTTTATATATACTTGAGTCAATATGCTTTGCTAGAGGCCACTATTAACGGAGTATGGAAATGAGTTTTCATATATTAACCAAGTTATACGTGAACCTACAGAGTCACACACTTAACAGGTTGGAACATTGGATTCGAATAGGATTCGAATTTGGCTCAATATGGATAAAGATCCAAACGGTTTAGATGGAGATCCAAATAGATTGGATAGGGATCCGAGTAGAGTCCTGGTTGGGCCCGATAGGGCTCAAGCTAGGGCGTCTATATATATGAGGGTGCAGGGCACAGGGAAGCAGAGCTTTTGCCTCACATGTTTATGGGATTGTCGTGCTAAGTTGTTAGCTATTGAGAGTAAACCTAGCCGCCATGTCTCAAGAGCCTAACCATCTCACCGACCGCCTGGGTGCTAGTACACCATCGGTCGATGTTCCACCCCTGGATGTGTGGATACCAGTAGAGGTATTGCTATTCTGCTTCACATCAGCATCGGCGTCGCTGATTGGATCGATGGCATCATCGACTACTTCTCTAGGACCGCTATCGGCTTGGAGAAATCCTTGGGAATTCCTGAGGACGTTGATTGACTTCTCGAGGACTTTTGTCGGATCCCTAAGAGCGCTGATCGGCTCTCGACCACATCGGCACGCTCGAGTTTGATCGGCTCGCTACTCCAACTCTCTTTCTGCTGCACTGTGTGTCTGAGGTAATAATCTATGATCCCTCTCTTAGCAAGATATCCTAGTGTGCACGGTAGAAAATTTTTATTTTTGGCTAGCGTATCCTCTATGTAACCCAACAGAGTGGTATCAGAGCCATCTTGCGTAGATTATGATCTAGATCGGTGCATATAGTTGATATGCGGTTGTAGTAGATTAGATCTATTACAGTCTAGGTCGATCGGTTAATGAGATGAATCAATCGGCAGCATGGGTTGATGAGATCAATCGATTTTCAGGGTAGTTGCTGATCTGGTCATAACACTTGAATCGAGATAAGTTGCTGTATCGGATGCAAACACATATCCTAATCCGAGTAGGTTATGGATCCGAGCACATCGGCTATTCTCGACTGGTCTTTCTGACCACCGTCGCTAACTCCCGAGGGCATCGCCCAACCACCTAGCCAACCCCATCGGCTAAGGAAAAACTGATTCCTGAGAGGTTGTCTCGGATCAGGGTAAATTGTTTGTCCCGAGCAGTTTTTCTAAAGCAACTTCATATATCAGGACCACCGTGTGTGCACGCCTTGTATAACGTCATGCCCTATATAGAGTCCTAGTTCATATTGTTAGCTAGAATGCTATTCTACAACTAACTTGTTTTTGCAGAGAATGATATAAATGGTATGGCCCTATATGATTTGTAAGAAATGTATGTGATGCATGTAACTCTTATGCATGGCTTGCATGCCATGATCTTCGGCTATGTGATAGATGTCTCTCTGCTATATTTGTGACCTGCATGTCGACCTAGATGCTTGATTTGTAATCTTCATTTTCTAGCTATTGTAGTAGTAGTCTAGATTTGAGATTGCAGGATTTCAAGCATGGTGGCCCGAAGGAGTGATGTGGAGGATGGAGATCGTCTACACAACTAATGGAGATAAAGATCACCATTTGTTTGGGTCATACTAATTCACGGTTAAAAGTGTTTATCTATGATGTCTTCTATCTATTTTGATGCTATATCTTGTTTGATATGTTGCCATGATAGGATAGAATCCCATAGAAAAATTAAGTTTTCAATGCCTTTCTAATTACTGCACCTAACATGGTAATGTTCATCGTTTGGTGGGTCTGCTAAAATAGAGTGCCGATGATTACCTTTGCAAGTTAGGATAGATATCGGACATCTATATGCGAAAGCTTTTGGTTTGCTTAATAATGTTATCAAAACTGTTTTGGACCTTAGGGCATCAGGTTCGGGCCGGAGCATGGTGACGCTAACCCAATAAACATGAGTCACATGGAGATGTGATTAGCAAGGTGTTGCTTACCTCGTGTCATTAATTTCTAGCAGTGATGCCAAAGCTCACTAGGAATTAGTGAAATGAGTATTCTGACCCACTATGTAACCGAGAGGGAGGTTTTAGTTTCCAAAAAACATAGTAGGAGAATATTTTGTTAAATAGTTTAATGAAAGATTAACATAAACATAGGTGCTAAACTTTGCATATCTTATGTTGTAGATCATGTTAGCCTCTATCACGTCTAGTTCTTTTAATTTATGATCTATCCTTGAGAAAGAAAAGCTTAATAGAACAAACTTTATAGATTAGTATAGGAATCTGAGAATTGTTCTCAAACAAGAGCAAAAAGAGTACAGTATGTTCTTGAAAGTCCCTACCCTGATGACTTGCCTGATAATGCTACTATGACTGCACAGCGTGCTTATGAGAAGTACACTAATGATTGCCTTGATGTGAGCTATCTCATGCTTGCCACAATGTCCTCTGAGCTTTAGAAGCAATATCAGAATACATACGCTTATAATATTATTATGGGTCTGCGTGGCATGTTTAACAACAAAGCGAGGGTCGAGAGGTTCAACACCTCAAAATCCTTGTTTGCGCGCAGGCTTGCTAAAGGGAATCCCCTCAGTCCTCAAGTTATCAAGATGATTGGTTATATTGAGAGTCTAGAAAAGCTAGGCTTTCCCCTTAGTCAAGAGTTGGCTACTGATATGATTCTTTAATACCTGCCATCGAGTTTTGAACCATTCATACTCAATTATCATATGAATAGCATGGACAAAATCTTGACGGAACTACAAGGGATACTGAAAACCGCTAAGGAAAGCATTAAAAAAACAACAATCATGTGATGATGCTGTAGAAGGGCAAGAAACGACCACGTGTCAAGAAATGTGTGGTCAAGAGGAAGTTGACTCTCGTGAGATCGTGAGCAATTCCAAGACCAAAAAGGATAAGAAAGGGGTGGCTCAAGATGCAGTATGCTTTTACTATAAGGAGCCGGGTGATTGGAAGACGAACTGCAAGAAGTACTTGGAGGATCTTAAGAAGAAGGGAAGTACGATTTCCGGTTCAGGTATAAATGTTATAAAGATCAATCTTGCTACTTCATCTTCTGATTCATGGGTATTTGATACCAGATCAGTTGCTTACATCTGCAAGTCATTGTAGGGTCTAAGGAGAAGTAGAAGTTTGATGAGAGGCGATGTGGATCTTCGCGTGGGCAATGGAGCAAGAGTTGCTGCGGTTGCTATCGGTACCATGCCATTGTCTCTATCTTTAGGATTAGTTTTGGAATTAAATAATTGTTATTGTGTTCTATCTCTATCTAAGAACATAATTTCTGCTTCAAGTTTGCAAGCAGAAGGTTGTGACTTTAGATCAATGAACAATGGTTGTTCAGTTTATCTTAGAGATATGTTCTATTGTCATATTCCATTGGTGAATGGTTTATACGTTCTAAATCCTAAAGAATCTTATGTTTATAACATTAATACAAAAAGGCAACATCTTCATGATTTAAATCCCACATTTATTTGGCATTGTCGCCTAGGCCACATAAATGAGAGATGCATGGAGAAGCTCCATAGAGATGGTCTTCTCGACTCTTTTGATTTTGAATCATTTGAGACATGTGAATCTTATTTACTTGGCATAATGACAAAGGCACCTTTCATAGGTCATAGTGAGAGGGCAAGTGAGTTGTTGGCACTCATATATACTGATGTGTGTGAGCCAATGAGCTCAAAGCCAAAGGTGGTTTTCAGTACTTTAAAACTTTTATCAACGAGTTTAGTAGATATGGATATTCTACCTAATGAGACATAAGTCAAAGTCCTTTGAAAATTTCAAAGAATTGCAAAATGAAGTACAGAATCATTTAGGAAAGACAATTAAGTTTCTGCGATCGGATCGTGGAGGAGAATACCTGAGCCTTGAATTTGGTAATCATCTAAAAGATTGCGGAATCGTTCCACAATTGACTCCACCTAGAACACCTCAGTGGAATGGGGTTTCCGAGCGAAGAAATCATACCTTATTGGATATGGCCCGATCAATGATGAGCCAAAGTGATCTTCCATTATTCTTCTAGGGATATGCTCTTGATACAGCCGCTTTCACACTAAATAGTGTTCCATCAAAGTCAGTTGAAAAGACTCCATATGAGATATGGACAGGACGACGTCCTAATTTGTCTTTTCTTAAAATTTAAGGTTGTGAGGCTTATGTAAAGCGTTTACAATTCGATAAGCTTACTCCAAAATCCGACAAATGCTTCTTTATCGGGTTTCCTCGAAAAACCAAAGGATATTGTTTCTATAACAAGGACCTCGATAAAGTGTTTGTCGCTCGACATGGTGTATTCTTGGAGAAGGAGTTTCTCTCGAGAAGGGTTAGTGGGAGCTCGGTACATCTTGAAGAGGTTCGGGAAACATCTAAAAATGTTTCAACTCCCATAGAACCATAACAGGATAATCAAGATGTTGAAGAACCTGTTGCACCACGTAGGTCAGAGAGGGTACGGCATGCACCTGAAAGGTTCATGTTCCTAACCACTCAGGAATAGGATATATTGTTGTTAGACAACAATGAGCCCAAGACCTATGAAGAAGCGATGGTGGGACCAAACTCTAAGAAATAGCTTGGATCCATGAGATCCGAGCTTGAATCCATATACACCAATCAAGTTTGGAACTTGGTTGATCCACCCGATGGTGTAAAAACCATCGAGTGTAAATGAGTGTTCAAGAAGAAAATAGACATAGATGAAAATGTTCACATTTATAAAGCGTAATTGGTGGCTAAAGGTTTTAAACAGATTCAAGTTATTGATTATGATGAAAACTTCTCGCCCGTCGTAATGCTAAAGTCTATTTGGATTATTCTAGCGATTGCTGTATATTTTGATTATGAAATATGGTAGATGGATGTCAAAATAGCTTTCCTTAATGGAAATCTGAGTGAGGATGTGTACATGACACAGCTGACAGGTTTTGTCAATCCACAATCTGCTTGAAAGGTATGCAAACTGCAAAAGTCCATTTGTGGATTGAAGTAGGCATCTCAGAGTTGGAACATTCATTTTGATGATGTGATCAAAGAGTTTGGTTTTATCAAAAACGAAGAAGAGCCCTATGTTTACAAGAAGGCTAGTGGGAGCGCACTTATATTTCTGATACTATATGTGGATGACATATTGTTAATCAGAAATGATATACCTATGCTTGAATCTGTTAAGTCTTCATTGAAAAATAGTTTTTCTACGAATGACTTAGGAGAAGCAGCATATATTCTGGGTATTAAGATCTATAGAGATAGATCAAGGATGCTAATTGGATTATGCCAGGATATGTACATTGACAAGGTGTTGAAGAGGTTCAACATGCAGGATTCCAAGAAAGCTTTCTTACTGATGTCACATGACATAAGTCTCAGTAAGACTCAATGTCTGATTACACCTGATGAGTGAGATAAGATGAATATGATTCCATATGCTTCAGTAATTGAATCCATTATATATGACATGCTTTGTACAAGCCCAGATGTCTCGTATGCTTTGAGCATAATGAGTACATACCAATCTGATCCAGGTGAGAGTCACTGGATAGCCGTAAAGAACATCTTAAAGTAATTGAGAAGGACTAAAGATATGTTCCTAGTTTACGGAGGTGAGGAAGAGCTTGTTGTAAGTGGTTACACCGATGCAAGCTTCCAAACTGACAAGGATAACTACAGATCGCAATATGGATTCATTTTCTACCTCAATAGTGGAGAAATGACTTAGAAGAGTTCTAAGCAAGAGACGGTAGCTGACTCTATAACAGAAGCCGAGTACATAGCAACTTCAGAAGTTGCAAAGGAGGCTGTTTGGATCAAGAAATTTGTTTCTGACCTTAGTGTGATGTCTAGTGCCTCCAGTCCGTTAGACCTCTATTGTGATAATAGTGGTGCTATTATACAAGCAAAGGAGCCTAGATCACACCAGAAGTCCAAACACATACATTGGCAATATCATCTGATCTGTGAGATAGTGGATAGGGGAGATGTAAAGATATGCAAAGTGCAAACTGATTTAAATGTTGCAGATTCATTGACAAAGCCACTCCCGCAGCCTAAGCATGAGGCACACACTAGGTTTATGGGTATTAGATATCTATATCGTTGACTCTAGTGCAAGTGGGAGATTGTTAGTATTATGTCCTAGAGGTAACATGGAGATGTTATACGTGGCATACTATATTTATGAAATAAAGTTACTGTTCCTCGAAATAGATTATCATTATGGATCAACAAAAATGTGATTTTGTTTATGAGACTCATAATATGACTATTTCTAAATTATCCCTGATTGGATATAGGTCATATATGGAACAAATATGACTAAGATCGGCATGTGTATTGATTGATGGGCCTGTCTCATGGATCATGGGTATGGAGATACCAACTCAATAACATGGACATGTGTTAGAGAATATATGTTCAATAGACCAACTATGAGGCACTATTGAGATTCTACGTGTCATCAGTTGGTCTCAGTAGTGTTTATGTAAAGTCCTTAGACCTGAGATCATCATAGTTCTCAACATACGTAGTCGCTTACTTTGGGACTATTAAACGCTATTCCATAACTGGATAGTTATAAAAGTAGTCTTTGGGTCTACTATGAAACATGTAGTGTGATGTGTGGTCAAGATGGAATTTTCCCCTCCTTAACAGGAGAGATATCTCTGGGCCCCTCGATGTAATGGATTATGGAAGTGTATGGCTATGCTGACGTGATTAAGGAGTTAATCACAAGTTATAATCCTGTATGGACATTGAGAGAGGATCGAGCTATTGATAGGATGGCACAAATTTCACCTTGTGCTCGATCGATATCGTGAGGCAAAGGAACATGTACATATGAAACATTGCAAGGTTCAGCCGATATGATCTTTACGTATACTTGGTTTAATATGCTTTGCTAGAGGCCGCTGTTAACAGAGTATGGAAAGGAGTTTCCATATATTAACCAAGCTATACGTGAATCTACATGGTCACACACTTAACGGGTTAGAACATTGGATTCAAATAGGATTCAAATTTGGCTCAATATGGATAGAGATCCAAACGGTTTGGATGGAGATCCAAATAGATTAGATAGGGATCCGAGTAGAGTCCTGGTTGAGCCCGATAGGGCTCAAGCTAGGACGTCTATATATATGGGGGTGCAGGGCGCAGGGAAGCAAAGCTTTTGCCTCACATGTTTATGTGATCATCGTGTAAGTTGTTAGCCATCGAGAGTAAACCTAGCCGCCACCTCTCAAGAGCCTAACCATCTCACCGACCACCCGGGTGCTAGTACACCATCGGCCGATGTTCCACCCCTGGATGTGTGGATACCAGTAGAGGCGTTGCTATTCTGCTTCGCATCAGCATCGGCGTCGTTGATTGGATTGACGGCGTCATCGGCTACTTCTCTAGGACCGCTATCGGCTTGGAGAAATCCTCAGGAGTTCCCGAGGATGTTGATTGGCTTCTCGAGGACTTTCATTTGATCCCCCAGGGTGCTGATTGGCTCCTGACCACATTGGCACGCTCGAGTTGGATCGGCTCGGTAGTCCAACTCTCTTTCCACTGCACTACGTGCCTGAGGTAACGATCTATGGTCCCTCTCTTAGCAAGATATCCTAGTGTGCATGGTAGAAAAATTTTGTTTTTACCTAGCGTAGCCTCCACGTAACCCTACAGTACCTGGCTAAACGTCTTGCCGATCATCATAAGCGCTAGTTGGTCGTATGCTCCTTGGGTCTGTTTTCCTTCTGATGCATCAAGTCGCTAAGAGGATATTATGCGAAAGACCCATTGATCGTATCAGTGGCCCCACTACCTAGTGGTTTGTGCAACTGTGGTTAAATTTGTATACTTACAAAGCTGTTGACAACCCCCCTCTTCTTAGTATTGGTTTTCCTAGTGACTATCGTGAAGATGAGGCACCCTAGCTCCACTGATGTACATCATTCGTTGAGTCTATCTCTATGCTCCAAGGTAATCTACTGTCGCCAAAGGTCATGAGTGATTGGTTCAGGGGCCTATATTATGGTCTTTTCGGTAGAGCCCAAGCATGGTTTGTCTATTCATCTACTAATGATTATGAGGATCCTACTCATCTTCATCTGTCTGCAATTGGGACTGATGACACATCAACTGTCAATTTTCTTGCTGCTATTCACCCTGGTATTCTCCCTATCGGTGTCTCAGGGCCGAGCGGATCCATCGTATGAGTTCTACCATCCGACTGTGCATTCGTGCTAGTTTGGCCTTGGTCAATTGCCAATGGATCTCTTTTTCTTCAGCAAAATTCGAGCCCGATGTAGCATTCAACAATTGGAGTGTCATTATATTATGAGCTTGCTTTCTGATTTACCCTTTGGCGATTTGAAGTAGTGAAATCCTTGCTCCACTTGCTCTATTCCTTTCGCTCACTTTTGGAATGAGTGGTGAATCCACCTCTTCGAGCAAGCCACGGCTTCGTATTATTCCTGATTCAACCCTGCATACATAGAAACCGATGAAGAGGTATCTCCTCTATCGGCCCATTCCATTTTTTTGGCCTCATATTGTTTTTACTCATTCTGAGTCATGTACTAATTGAGCTCTTTTCAGGACACTTATGTTGCAGCACCGATGTAGAGCCAGAGTGGAAAGCCGATCAGCTATGCCCCCCCGTCCAGTAATCTAACCTTAGGGTGCGACGCGTGGACGTCGACAACCTTTTTGAACGCCGTGCCATCTTCTACCGCTCCGCCCCCATGGAAAGGATCGAAGAGGCGTGCAGCGACGAAGGCGGCTCTAGATGCTGGTCCATCTCAGAAGAAGGCTGCCGTAGTTCCTCCTGCTCCCCCCGACAGAAAAAAGCCATTACACACGGATAGTGACCGACGAAGGGTCCATCCGTATCTCCATCAGCCGATGTAACTCCTAGCGCGATAGGCGTTGTAAGTATTCCTATCATTCCGCTGATAGGCTTTTATGTTGCCTTTTCATTCTCCAACATTCTACTCTGACAAGTCACCGATGTCGAACCATCTGTGGGTGCTGACCCAGCCACTGTGGATCCTGTTGTGGATCCCTCTACTTGGCCGATGGCTAGCCTGATGATAGGAGTAACGATCGTCTCTCATCCTGTGTCAGCAACTCTCAATCGGCCGACCGATCCGGCTGCTACTCTAGAGGTTCTCCCCGTAGCTTATAAAAGCACTTCGGGTGACCGGGAGACGGGAACAAATGAAACTACTGTTGATCTCGTAATGACCATAGGTAATCCCCAGGAAACTACGAAGCAAACAGCCGACTCTAGTTCCGTGGAACTTCCATCGGTTAGTTTACTCTCTTGTTTGATTCTTTTCACGCGTTCCTTCAGTCGTCCTTAACCCTTTTCCATTGTAGTCCTTCGCCGGTCTATTTCCTTTTGACATCGGCAAATTTGTTGGTGGGGCCTTGCTTGTATAGACTGATTCTTAAGAAGCTAGATCAGTGCCTGATGATGTCCACACTATCTTACTCGATATCTTGTGGTGACACAAGGATCCGATCAGCGTACTCGTGAATGACTCAGGACCTATCAGAGCGAGATTCAACGATGTAGTGAATCAGCTTCCTCCGGACTTGGCAGCGGTTTTGACCCTGGCGTCATTCTTAGAGTTCCATCAGCCACGCTATAATCAGCTTCAGCAGCAAATGGCTGATCGTGTTGAGCTTTGGGCTCATCAGCCGCACGAGCAGGCTTATCAGGCAGCGATCCTAGCCAAGAAGGCTGGACTTGACACTCTACCTGCTCAGCCAACCACCATTCAAGATTGGCTTGAGGAGCTACGTGCTGAAGAAGTTGCCCTCCTGTCTCGTCTAGAAGTCATTCATAACGATATCTCCTCTTTTTCAAAAAGGCTCGAGGAAATACCAATAGAGCTTAAGCTCTAGAAGCAGTAGTTGGCGGCTTTTGCTAGGGAGGCCCTCCATCAGCATCAACGATTGAAGATGATTCCTAGAAGCAATGAGGAAGACACCAAGGAGATAGCTACCATTGATGCGGTCCAAGATCGAGCTGTGACTGCTCTGATTGAATTCCTTGGAGCCACCGATGATAATGTTGCTCTATGAACAATTCTTCTTCTCCATTTGGTTACAAAACTTTGGATGTGCCTTGCTTTACCCTGGATGTTTACAATTGATCTTGTGATTGCTTACTTTATTTGTTCTAAAGGAGATACTCTTGATACCGGCTATACTGGTGATGCTACTTTTTTTACGCACATCGGCCATCTGGCCAATTAGGTTTCGATCCAGACACTTGGGTGGTATTTCTTTAAGTATTTGTCATTAAGTGCTTTCACGAATTCTTCTCCTTCTAAGGCTTTCAGTATATAGGCGTTACCTGGCATGACTTGGCTTATCTGATAGGGCCTTCACAATTAGGAGACCATTTGCCGAACCGATTGTCCTTAGTTCTGATTTTGGCTAAATCCTCCTATTCATCAGTCATTAGTCTATAGTAGTCATCAGTTGTTAGTTTATTTTGCAAGGTGAGGTGCCTAGAGCCGATGTTCGTTTCCTATGGTAGAATAACTTCATGCCCATAAACTAGTTGATAAGGTGGCACCTACGTTGATTTGTGGCATGCCATCTGATATGCCCATAACGTATCGGCTAGTGTAATGTGCTATTTTCTTGATTGCTCTACGATTTTGCGTTTGATCAACTTGATAAAACTTTTATTTGAGGCTTTGGCCTGTCCATTAGCTTGGGCATAATATGGTGATGAGTTCAACAACTTGATTCTCATGCCGATGGCGAATTGTTAGAACTCTTTTGGTATAAACACTGAGCCCTGATCCATCGTTATCGTTTGAGGAATTCTGTAACGCCCTGATTTTTGTCAGGCGTTAAAACTAAAATAAATAATATTTCAAGAAAATGATTTAGCGTAAATTTCAAGATAAACAAGGAAGCTAAAATATGGGCTTAAAATTTTTGTTTAAAAATAAAACATAGCAGGAGTATTTTTCTTAAAATTCTCCTTGCTCTAAATTGCATCGCAATTTTTTTTTGAATTTTAGGTGCAAAGGAATTAATTAAGATGCAATCAATATCATTTCATCACACAGTCTAACATAAAGTAATAAAATACGTTTCAACAGAATTGTTGTCTGAATAAAATGTATGATAAATCATTTCAATTAAAAATAATGTAAAACCAAGTCAACTTCGGCTAGAGGAAATTTTAATAAATTTCTCCCGCCTCAAAACAATTTAGGTTTTGCTTTTATTAAGGATTTTCCAACTAGAATAGTAATCAATAATATTTTAGTGAATAAGTTTAATTGGAAAAGTAATTAAATTCCTTTCTCTTTCCGGTCGAGTTTGAATTCTCGTCCTCGACCATCTCTCTCTTTTCTCATCGTAAATCCGGGAGAAATCAAGTATCTATTTTCGTTCGTGAAATTTGAATTCAACGGTAAAATTTGGATTTCATCGTAATTTTCCAAATTCCTAAATCTTTTCAAATCTCTTTCGAAAGATTTCACTATGAAAACCTCATAGAGAATCCAAGTTAATAATTTTATGTGTGAAATCGGAATTCCTAATTTCGATACAAATACGAAAACTATTAATTTCTCCGAACCAATGAATATTCCGGATATATTCTTTGGCATTCTTTTGAAATCTTTTAAACCTTGAAATGCTTTTCCTTTCTTTTTCTCTCTTCCCCCTTTTCCTTTCTCCTCCTTTCCTTTTCCCTTCTTTCCTTTTCCTCCCTCCCCTTTCTTCTTCCCTGCGTGCATCAGCTCCTGGCTCCAGGCTGCTGCCCTTTCTTCCAGAAAAAAATTGCGTGCAGCAGGGCTGCAAGCAGCCCGTCCTTTGATTTCTGCCACGTGTCTTCGCGATGCATTGTGCATTGTAGCGTCAGGATCGCAGCGTTGGAGCGAGGGCACCGCTCGGCTCCGCAGCACAGGAAATATAGAATCGGCTCGGCTCCCGTAGTGTGGGAAGAAAGCATCAGCTTGGCTCCGCACGCATCGCACCCACCCCTCTCTCGGCAACTCGGGCCGCCGCTGCAGCGATCCTCTTCCCATCTCTCCGTTCTCCTCTGCGAGCCGTCGCAGCATCTGCGTCCCCTGCGCTCCATGTCACCCACGTCGGCGGCGGAAGCGTCCTCCTCACCGCCGTGTTCTTGGCACCGGCCAGTGTTAGTTAATCTCGTCGCTGTTATTTCCGCAATGCATTAGCTTTTTGTTTTCCACATAAATGTGCACGTTCTGGCTGAACGCTGCATTATGTATGGTGTGGTATTCCTGCGAGTTACCTGCCATCATTTCTTAGCTCGTGAACTGAGTTTTTCGTTTATTGCAATATCTATTGCAGAAATGCAGAAAATGATGTGATGTTGAACAGCACCAAAACGAACTGTCTTCTTCCTGCATAGCGTGCGTTGGGTTCCAGAAATCTCCAGATCGCGTGTGTGCTTTCTTCCTTCGCAACTACAGCCGGGGCGGTCGCAGGTGGAGAAGGTGAGGGCCGCCGCCGACGCGCTGGACCCCAAGCCAATGGTTCTGCTCAACCCAGCGTGGAGCTTTGATGAGGAGGAGGGGCTTCGTGGGCTCCTTCAACGTGGTGTACTCCTTCATGGGGCTGGAGGTGAGAGGCCTCCTGAGCAAGAAGAAGGATGTGCTGCTCCGGTGCATCTTGGACGGTCGGTTCGGTGGGAAGAGCTGGGACCTCATGGTGGAGGTCCTGGAGGACAACGCTTCTGCCGCCGGCGTGGGCGACGTGGAGCCAAGAGACGCAGCTGTCGCGATGGCTCGCAGAGTAGAACAGAGAGATAGGAAGGGGATCACTGTAGCGGTGGCCCGAAATCACCAAATTGCCGAGAGAGTGGCAGGTGCGGTGCGTGCGGAGCCAAGTCGATGTGCGGGAGCCAAGCCGATTCTTCATTTACTGTGTTGTAGAGCCGAGCGGTGCATTTACTTCCTGCACTGTGATTCTGGCGTTAGGATGCATTGCGGAGACACGTGGCAGCAATCCAAAGACGGGCTGCAGGGGTGGCTGCTTGCAGCCCTGCTGCACGCAATTTTGTTCCTCTCTTCCAGGCGCCTCTTCCCTCTCCTTGCGTGATGTTTCCATAAATCGCTGCATGCAAGGCTGCAGCCCTTAATCCCCGTGCTAATTGCTGCCATCAATTTTGCATGCCATTTAATTTCTGCTGTTTCCTTCCTTCTTCCCCTTTCCTTTCTTTTCCCTGGCGCTGCCTCCCCTTTTCCTCTCCAGCGACATCGCCTCCTTCTCCTGTGTTCTCTCCCTACGCCACCCCAGCGCTCCCCTCCCTCTGGTGCCCAGCCCGGCCGCCGCTGCCGGCCGAGCCCTTGCTCACAGCGCCGCCCTCCTCTCTCATCGGCGCCGCCCTGCCGCCGCTGGCCCTGCTCGCCGCCTCCCCGGCTGCAGCACTCAGCCGTCGGCCGTCCGTCATCTCGCCCGTGCTCCCCAACCAGCACACCTGCATTTCCTTCCCCATCAATGCGCCTGTTTCTGCTCACAGTAAGTGCTGGCATTTTTCTCTTATTCTTTGCAGCATTTCATTGTTATCATCTAAGCGTTTGCATGCTGTTTTCCCGTTCACTGCTGCAGGGACGTCTCCATTTTCCTCTCCTCCTTCCCAGCCGCACCTCCTGTTCCTGTGCAGCCCCTCCTGCTGCCTAGCCTTCATCCAGAGAAGAAAATCAGAGGAAGAGAAGCCATCTTTGTTCATCGTTTCTCCTTCGTCGTCGGCCATCATTCTCCACGGCCGCTCTGCTTCGTCTTCTCCCTGGCACCCCGCTGTGAGAATCCCCAAGCCTTCCTGTTTGTTGTTCCTGAAATTAGCATTGTATCATATCAATCTATTTGTATCATATCATAAATCTTGTTGTAATTCTATCTCATTTTATTGTATCATTGTCCATCCGTTCCAATCGGTCATATAGTGTTATTGATTATCATTCACCAATCCTATTCCTGGTTACCGTCATGTTGTTTGTTGAACCCGATCCATGCCTTAGTTCCTTATTGTATTCACCAAATAGCGAAAATTAAACCCTCTATTCATATAGAACATGGGGTGCTCCCTTCCTTCCGCCCCAGAGTTCGTGGTTGCCTCGAGCTGTTTTTGGACATCATTCTGTTTCCCAAACCTAAGATCCCTGTTCATCAGCGTTCACCTTGGTCGAATGTCGTTTCACCTTTTTTCTTGGATTTAATTTGTTAGCCATGTGTTTCCCCTTGGAAAACCGTCATCTTTCCTTCTACCCATTGTTTGGTCATTGCCGTGATTCGCTTGATGATTCGGTAGTCGGATGGTGACCTTCATCGATGGTCATCGTTGATGATTGGTTGTTCGTCCTTGGTCATCGCCATTCGTCATCGGATCATATTCATCCAATGCAAACCCTTTGTTTCCATTGCTCAATTCCATTCAGTTCAAATAATCATGGTTGCTCAGTGGTCGCAACTTTGTTATCCATTTGATGAAAAACGGTTGCTTGATCATATCCATTTAGTTTCTTATCGGTCGACTGTACCTCATATATATACCTTTGTTGCTATCCGAACCTACCTTATGTTTGTGTTGGTTTAGTGTCATTCGATCCAAACCATCATATACATTTCCTTTTGTTTGTGTTTGGTCGGAGTCGTCCCATCCAAACAATTGTATACATTCCATCTGTTTAGACCACCCCAATTGAAATCTGGCCTAACCTTTGTTGACCTTGGTTTAACCAAATCCAATCCTCCGATGGAGACTCCTTGATCATCATATAACCTCATCTTGATTGCTTTATTTAACTCAAATCGAGAAGTAATCTCGCGATTATTTCTTTTCGTTTATTGAACTCTATCGTTTTCATGTGAATGAATTTGAAGTTATAAAATTCATATCTTTTCCATTTGAACTCTGAATCGATGCGTTCAACCTTCTGAATTCATGTAAAATCATTTTCTACTCGAATGTGTACTTGGTCCGTTCTGCTCGTACACCATTCGAGGTCATTCCGTTCATTTTGAGGAAATTCATAAGAAATATAATGTCCTATCATTTCATGTGAACTTCTAAATTCAATATCTTTTGCATCCTAATCACATTTCACTCCGTTCAAGTTTCGTGATTCTCCTTAATCAATACTCTAACTAATAATAATATTTTATTGTATTGTTTATTTGGTTTTTCTTAGAGTTTTTGACTCATTTTGTGTGCCATGTAGATTCTCATGCTCCCGAAGATTTGAAGGATCTCGCGCAAGACCCAGAAGTCTTCGTTCAAGAGTTAAAAGGTTTTTTAGGAGCACAAGAGGCAAATCATGACCCCACCTCGATCATATTGAACCCATATTCTAAAAATGCTAAATTTGCTTATAATCATATATACGCATGATTAATATGATAAAATAGGATTAATTAATTATTTATCCATGTCCTTTTACATTTAAAACCATTGCTTTGTTGTGAGCTATCTACCTTGTTCACCTTAGTGTCATCTAGTTAATAATCAGTGCTCTATGTATTAGCACCCTTTTGCTTAGCCATGCTTAGTAATTAAATACTTAGGCTTTTAATCTTGTTGGGATACAATCATGATATTCTTTCTATCGGGGATGTGACCCCTAGGTGCCCCACAGTTGGGCTTATCAGATCAGACCAAGAGTAGCCCAAGACCAGCATTGACCGTCCGGTATGGGCCATAAATAGGGGTTTGGTTCGGATAAGGAAAATTGAGTCCTTATCGGATAGTTGAACTCTAGATATGGTATCAAGAGATTTATTTATATCAAAATCCTTGTAATTAGGGATTTAGCACCCGAGTTTAGTAGGCAATCCAAATTCGACTCGGGATAGAGTTCTAGGTTGCTGGGCTCACCTCTTGAGTATATAAAGGAGGCAAGAACCCCTAGAAGCATCTATTCATATCATCTATCATCTAGTTTCACCATATTTTCTTGCTTTCGACGCTTTAAGCCTCCATAGCTTAATTGCGTCGTATTATAAGATCCAGCATCATATCATACACCAAAACACTGAACGTAGGGCTATTATCTTTCGGGAGGCCTGAACCAGTATAAACCTTGGCTCTTGTGTTCTAGAGTCGACCATTGGGTTTGAAGGCGCTGCGCTTCCCTTACACACATCTAATTCCTACCTCGGGTACCCCCTTGGTTGGACTGCTCGGTGATTCACTGACACTTCCCCCTGGTATTCAAAATGTGACAATGCTTTGGAAAATGGTTAAAATGTTGGCATTGGTGGGTTCTAGGTGCAAGTTAGGGCATTGGTTGGTGGCACCTAGGCACTGTAAGGATCGGTCTGCAGGATCTATCGCAAAAGCATTCTCGTGCAAACCACAAGTCTAGCGGGTAAGACCTAGTCTAGCATATGGTTCGTTCCAACATGATGCACCGAGCGACGGAGTCAGAATATCACATTTGAGGCACTCCCTCTAGTTGATTTGTACTACTAGGCACAAAAGGGTTTGCGTTACCCTGACGGGGTCTTATGTATGTCATTATAGATTGGACATCATGGGAGCATTAGCGAAACCTAGTGTGGTTGTCCTCGTGTTGGGCAGGCTGTATTAAGGGCTTTGGCATGGGCTTGGTCAGAGTATCATGGTGCTACTCTGGTCCATACCAGGTCTGTGCCTTGTGGGTAAATTTGTACACATCTAATTAGAGTACAACCTATTCGAATAGCCGTGCCCTTAGTTATGGGCATGCCTCGTGATGTTCTTCGTAGTTAGCATAATGTTTTACTCATTCTGTAATTAATTGAATCTATGGGCTTGGCCCTGTCCTAGAATAAGTTACTGTATTGATAGCTCACTGGTGCATAAGTGTGTGTCATGTGTGGTTTGTGCTGGGGCAAGAGGGCGAGTTAGTGCTGGTGCGATACTCGAGGTAGTGAATCACATGTTAATTATTAATTAATGTTGTTTAATCACTCTTTAATGTTAAACTTGTTTTAAACTTAAAACTAGCTTTATCACTACCACAAAAAAGCACTTTAGTGACGGGTAATAACGTACATTAGTGACGGGCATGTTCTCCGTCACTCTTATCACGTTAGTAAAGCCCTATCATTAGTGATGATTTAGTCCGTCACTCTTCCGTCACTAAAGGGTCCCTCTAGGTCCTCGTCGCATCCGGCATGATCTCTTTTAGTCACTAAAGGTCAAACTGATGGAATTGTGCTCAAGAGAATTCTAGAGGAACCGAAAGTTCTGGCTGAGGGCCAGAAGTTCTGGGTTTTAGAGCATCCGGAAGTTCCGGTTGGACCAGAAGTTCCGGGCCTACCTGGACGAACCGGAAGTTTTGGTTAGACCGGAAGTTCCAGATCGAAATAAATTCGATACATAAGGTTATTTTCGGAAGTTCCGGTCAGAACCAGAAGTTCCGGTCCAGGCGAATAGATTAGATCTGTTGGGCTTTAATACAGATTAAAGGCCCGTGACATGGCACTATATAAAGAGACGAGGGGCTAGCATGAAAAAGATTGTTGCCATTGCTACTGTTGCTGTTGTTTGACGTTGGTTTGACCAAACCCTAGCCGCCACCTCTCTTCTCTCCTCGATTGCAAGTGTTGTGATCGATCTCCTCGGATCTCGCGAGTGGTACTAGCACGCCGGTACGAAGTGATCATATCTCTAGACGTGTGGATACCGTGGAGGCACTACTCTAATAGTGGTGCTCGTCTTCTTCCCGTGGAGTTCGCCGGATCGAAGGATCGCCTCATCTTTATCGCCGGATCACCGATGAACTAGCGGAGCAGGGAGGACCAGCTCGAGGACGCGCTTCATTGACTCTACTTCCGCTGCCCGAGCGCGTCTCGAGGCTCAAGGTAATGATCCATGATCCCATTACACACATGATTCCTGGGTTAACGGTGTAAATTTTTGAAATTAAGCGCTAGCTCTAGTAGCCTCCCCATAACCCAACGGTGGTATCAGAGCCTACGTGCGTAGTGTTCGATCTGGATCGATCACATATGGTGATCTGGATCTATTGTTTTTGTCGTCGGATTTCTGGAAGTTCCGGTTGGACCGAAAGTTCTAGGCCGAAATAATTTTCGATACAGAATGTTATTTTCGGAAGTTCCGGTTGGACCGGAAGTTCTGGGTCCAGAAGTTTCGGTTGGACCAGAAGTTGTGGGTCCAGAAGTTTCGGTTGGACCAGAAGTTCCAGACAGAAATAAATTCCATACAGAAGGTTATTTTCGGAAGTTCCGGGTGTGACTCGGAACTTCTGGGCCAAAATAAATTCGAGTCAGAAGGTTGATTTCGGAAGTTTCGGCCCTGAGTCGAAAGTTCCGGGCCCTTCGACCGGAAGTTCCGGGCTTCTGAGTCGAAACTTCCGGGTCCAGTTCAGTCACGTCTAGATTCTGTCTAACTTGTTTTTGCAGGGAATATTGTGACTGATATGGCCTTACAAAGTATATGATACTCGCTTGTAATAACATGGCCTGCGTGTCATAGTTGATTACAGCCCAAGGCTGTTCAAATGTTGTACGACCTGCGCGTCTACATGCAATGCTTCTGCTCATGTAATTAGTATAGTGCTATTAGATGTAATGGACTGATACAAGTTCATGGAGGCCAGAAGCGTGATGACTCGACGGATAGGAACCATGGAGACGGAGATCGCCATACGAGAGGGCCATACTATGTCACAGTTAATATGATTGCTTGTGATGTTTACTTATATTTTTGTCATACTATTCTTTCATGTTCTGCGTGCGGTAGGCATCGTTACTATGTTAGAATAGTTTTCCTCAGAAAATTTAGTATTGATGCTCTTTCCAATAGCTGCACCTACTAAGGTTCTCGATCATCGATGGTGGGTCTGCCAAAACAGGGTGCCGTCTTTTATCTTGACTAGTTAGGATGGATGTCGGACACCACATGTATAGTATTGGTTTGCTTAATAAAGTTATCAAAACGGTTTTAGGCTTTGGGGCATGGAGTTGGGAGTTGAGCATTGGATGCTACCCTAACGAACAAGAGTCACATATGATGTGATTGGCACAGTGTTGCTTTCCTATGTCATTAATCTTCTATAACATTAATACGAAAAAACCTCGACTTAATGATTTGAATCACACGTATGTATGGTATTATCGTTTAGGTCATATAAATGAGAAACGCATGCAGAAGCTTCATAGATGTGGGCTTTTGGAGTTATTTGATTTTGAATCGTTTGACGCATGTGAGTCTTGTTTACTTGTCAAGATGACTAAGACACCTTTCACTGGTCAAAGTGAGAAGGGCAAACGGGCTATTGGCCATCGTGCATACTGATGTGTGTGGACCAATGAGTTCTACAGCCAGAGATAAATTTTAGTACTTCATAACTTTTACCGATGACTTTAGTAGATATGGTTACGTCTACTTAATGAGGCATAAGTCGGAATCCTTTGAAAAGTTCAAGGAGTTCTAGAATGAGGTGCAAAATTATGCTGGCAAGACAATCAAATTTCTGCGATCGGATCGTGGAGGTAAAAATTTGAGCCATGAGTTTAATGATCATCTGAAGCAGCGTGGAATTATTCCACAGCTGACTCCACCCGGTACACCT
>KE372732.1:225457-253533 GCA_000418225.1 Zizania latifolia | reverse complement strand
TTTTGGAGATGCCATCAAGCTATTTGATGGAATGTCCATGAGGCTGAACACCAAGTATTTGATCTTGTGCATATGAGTGTATTTTTACGTGTCTTTTTCTGTAGAATGTATATTGCACTCATGGATGCATTTTGACTGATACTTGTCTTTTCCTTGGACGATCTATTTCTGAGAGTACTTTTTGGTGGAGTGTGTATCAACTTGCTATGAGTGAATATTTTAGCACAGCCTTGTGCTGAGCATCTTGAAACCACTCGCAAGTTTGATACAAGAGATTGGGAGATTTCTGTTTATCCGCTGTGTTTTTTATTCTGCGCCCATTCACCCCCCCTCTGGTCGCTAGTTTCGGTCCTACAGTTCAGCATATATATATTACCAAAATACGATGGTGTATTAATATTGGAGAAAAATATACCTTCGACCGGACGTTGGTGCTAGTGGTGGTGCGGGGCAGTGCACCGAAGCAGGTAATGGTGTGGGTCGCCATCCCAGGTGCGCGCGTGCTGCAGTGGTCGGTCGGCCAGTGGCTGAGGACTTAACTACGGCCGGTCGGTAGTTATGGGACAAGGGTGAAGTTAGCGGTGGGTGGGAGCAATAAGTGCGGAGCTCGGTGAATCTGAGGTCCTTAAATACTTGTCATTAGTGATGGTTATCACTAAAAAGATGTCACTAATGGTGGCCTTAGGGTTGCGGGCACTTTAGTGACGTGGGTAAAATAACACGCGTCATTAAAGGTCACACCCTATAGTGACGGGTGGTACTGAGACCTATCACTAATAAGGGTGTCTCTCTTTAGTGACGGGTCTCAACATAACCTTTAGTGATGGGTCGTACTGTAACCCATCAATAATGGGGGTGTCCCATCTTTAGTGACGGGTCAGACTATAACCCATCACTAATAATGTAGCATTACTGACACGTGTAAAATAGTCCGTTACTACAAGTGTATTACTAATGTGCGTCATTGATCCATCAGTAAAGCTCCGTCACTAAAGATCGTTTATGTGGTAGTGTATGCAAATAAATCATTTACCATTCCTTTGTTATTATCCTGCATTTTGTGCATTCCTATGGCTTGTTGAGTACTCTTATACTCAGTCTTGTTGTCTCCCCTTCAGAAGCTAGCAGAAAGAAGAAAAGGGTTGGAAGGCCTGGTGGTATGTCCAAACTCAAGAGCTTGTGAAGATGGTGTCGTAGACTTTGCTTGTTTCCTGCTGCTATCGTTCCTTTTAAATGTAAGTCTTTAAATGCCATTATATTAATTTTTTGTATTTACCATTTGTATCGTGGTTCTATATATCGACTTTGTTAATGTATATCATGATTTTTCCTAGGACATGGATTAATATACATAGTTTAGAATTTCAGAAATTCCGGGCGTGACAAATTCCAAACCTAAAAATGATATGCTATTTAACAAAATGTATAGCTTCTCGAGACGTGACTTTCTTCAATGGGATTGATTCTACCCATTTAGTGAAATAATCCGTTGCTGCTAGTATGAATTTGTGTCCCTTGCTCGATGTTAGATATATTTGGCCGATCATATCTATTCCTCATCCTCTAAACGGCCATGGTTTGATGATTGGGTTCATGGCCAATGTAGGGGTTCGTTGTATATTTCCAAATTTCTAGCAATCTTGACACCCTTTATAATATTTGAAACTGTCTTCAAGCATCGTTGGCCAAAAATAACCAGCCTATCACAATAACTATTTCATTTTGTGTGCCAATTGATGGGTTCTGCATATCCCTTCATGGACATCACATATTACAACTTTTGCTTCTTCTAAATTTAGACATTTCAGTAGTACCCCATCAATCGTCCGATAATACAATGCTTCATCCAACAAAACATATTTAATGCCTTGTACCGAAATTTCCTTGGGGCCGATTGGGATGGGTTTCGCAAATAGCCTATTATCTCAGCCCTCCAATCTTCGGCATCGATATCGGCTATTTCTGCCTTAATATACTTATCTGTCAGTCGATACCATGATGCTGCCTATGCCAAATCATTACCTTCCGAATTCTAGCTTCTCGACATGTGTGTCACCGACTCCAGCTTAAATTTCTTGAGTAACTCTTGACATTTTTCAAAATAAGCCCTCAAGTTTTTATCCTTACAATCATATTCTCCAGAAAGTTGTCTAATTACTAGCAATGAATCACCCATGATTTCAATGGCATTAGCCTCTATTTCGGATAGTAGTCTTAATCCTTTGAGAACTGCCTCGTATTCTACCTGATTATTGGTACAGTAGGGTTTCATTGTAAAGGCAAATTCAAAACTTTATCCCCGAGGCAATATGACTAGCAGCCCGATACCACATCCATGCCTGCACATCGATCTGTCAAAGAAAAGAGTCCATGGTATCGGCTCTGCATAGTCTGTAGTTTTTTCCCTACGTTGAATAATAAAATCGGCGATAGCCTATACTTTTATAGCTTTGGCCGATTCATAATGTAGATCGAATTCTGATAATACAAATACCTATTTTCTAATCCTCCCCTTCAAAATTATAGCCGCCAGCATGTATTTGACCACATCGGCTTTGCACACAATTGTACATTGTGCTGATAGTATATAATGCCTTAGCTTGCTGCACGGAAAATAAAGGTAGAGGCATAATTTTTTAACCGCAGAGTATCTTGCTTCAACATCTAAAAAGCACCGACTTAGATAAAACACGACGCGCTCCTTTCCATCTAATTCTTGAATCAAAACCGATCTGATACTTACTTCATCGACCGACAAATATAACTTGAATGGCTTGCCTTGCTGAGGTGGTATCAAGACTGGTGGAGAACTCAGATAATGTTTGACTCATTAAATGCTTTTTGATGCTCATCAGTCCAGATAAATTCTTGATCTTCATTTAACCATAGCAAAGACATAAATGGCTTTAATCGGCCAGATAGGTTCGCTATGAATCATCGAACAAAGTTAATTTTGCCAATTAGAGATTGCAGCTCGGTTTTATTTTCTGACGGTACCGTCTTCTTGATGGCTTGTATAATATTCTGACTTATCTCGATACCCCTCTCATGAACCATAAATACTATAAATTTCCCTGCCGATAAACCAAAAGCCCACTTCTTTGGATTCTCGCGGAGTCCGTATTTCTTCGCTCTTTCTAACACCTTACTTAAATTGGCTAAATTTCTTATATTTTCTTGTGATTTTTCAACCACATCATCAATATAAATCTCTACCAGTGAGCTAATGAGATCGTTAAATATGTAATTCATTGCTCTTTGATACGTTGCTCCAGCATTTCATAACCCAAAAGTTATGACTACCCATTCGAATAGGCCGATGGCACCAAGGCGTTAGAATGCTGTTTTGGGGATGTCTTGTTCTGCCATTAATATCTGGTTGTATATGGCATTGCTATCCATGAAACTTATAATTTTGTGCCCTGAAGCTGCATCAACTAATAAATCAACAATTGGCATTAGATATTCATCCTTAGGCGTGGCCTTATTTAGATCCTTGAAATCGACGTATATTGTTAATTGACCATTTTTCTTCCATATTGGGACTATGTTTGAAACCCATTCTGCATATCGGTAAGGCCTTATAAAATTAGCATCGTAAAGTCTTGTAATTTTGGCTTTTAAATTAGGGTAGATTTTTGGTTTAAATCTCCTCTAACTTTGCTTCACTAGCCAAAATCCTAATTTAGTAGGAAGCCGATGTTCTACAATCGATTGGCTAAGCACAGGCATCTCGTGATATTCCCATGCAAAACTATCCCGAAATTCTTTTAATAAAGCAATTTACTCATTCTCCACAGAAGGGGGTAACTTAGCACTAACATATGTCGGCATTGGTCTGTCTCCTAGTCCAATATCCACTTCTTCTAACTCATCAGCCGATGTAAAGCCTTTACCCCACTTTCTTTCTTCGTCATCTATTTCCTGAACTAAGGATCTTGGTCCAACAAGATCTCATTTATTGGCTGAAGACTAAAATCCAACACCCTTAAAAATCCCCTTCCCAAACGCGTCTAGAAAGGCAATCTATTTTCTCAAAATCAGGGGAGACTGTTGAAATAGACACTGATCTATCGGCTAGAATGACTTCAACCTAATCGCCCTGCCATTGCATTAGGCTTTGGTGCATGGTCAAAGGTACGCAACAGTTGGCATGAATCTAATCCCTTCCAAGTAAAAGGTTGTACAAACCCTTTCCATCGATAAAAAAAATGTAGTCGGGAGCATTTTACTTCCGATCGTGAGTTTGATATTTAGGGCTCCTTTTGCATCTGAAGAATTGCTGGCAAAGTCCCACAATACCATATTCGTCTTCACCAAATCTTCATTTGTCTTTCATTGCTTGCAAAACATTGAATATGGCATTAGATTGACAGCAGCTCCACCGTCAGCTAGCATTCTTGCCATAGGCTTACCATCAACATGCCTCTTAATGTATAAAGGTCACAAGTGCCGATGCTCATCTTCCTCCAGCTTCTCAAAAATTGCCGATTGGGGTTGCAATAGCAACTGAGCCACTGATTCAGCATCGTCTTCATCATCCGATGCTGGTGCCCTATATTCTACCGGTAGAATAAAAACTGTCTTAATGGGCATCGGCTGTTCTGCTTCATCGGCTTTCTTTTTGGGTCACCATTCCTTTCTAGGTTGGCGCCTATTTTGCCGATACTCTTCATATTCTTTGATTAACTTCTCCTGATGTCTTTGTCTCTGAAGTCTCCTCTTCTAGCTCCTTGTTAGTCGTTTTGGTCACCATCGGGGCATCTGAACCGAGTTCTTGTTCCCTTGCCGCTGATCTTCATCACGTACTTGATATTGACTAATAATTTCATTGAACTCTTGTGCTGATTCTAGACGTTTGTGCACAGGGGTATGATCCCGATGTTGGTGAAAAAGAACCATTTTCTCATATGAGCACAAATCATGTCCACATTCTGGGCAATTCTCAATGATTGGAAGTCGCATGTTGTGTTCCCAGCAGAAACGAAACAAGGAACATTCCCAATGTGGGTTTGTTTCATCACAGTGCAGGTATGATGTGGCTCGCTGTTCTCTCTCTTGACGAAGATGAATACTGCTATGATGATGTCTTAGAGTTCGGCTTTATTCTCTATGAAAGCGTGATGAGCCAACATGCACCATATTTACTGGAAAAAAGGATTACCATCTATTTTCATCGGTTCCTTTGAATCATCAAACCTTATTCGTCCTTGCTCGATAGCCTATTGAATCTGCTGACGAAACACCTTGCACTCGTTTGTATTGTGAGAGCCTGTATTGTACCATTTGTAATATTTCATTTTCTTTAATTCTTCCACCGATGGAATAGCCTGGTTTGGCGGAAGTTAAATCTGCTTTTCCTTCAACCACAAATCAAATACTTTATCTGCCTTGTTGAGATCAAAATCATATTTCTGTTCCTTCTCGATAGATTTTACCCAAGGACACATCACTGTTTTTTTAATCTAGCCCACTCTGCAAGGCCGATTTCCCCATCAGAATCCTCTTGTTCTGATTCCGATGAGTAGAACTATACTTGTGCAACTCGTTTCTACATTTTCTCCTTCCGTGCCTCTTGGAAACGACTCTCATGCGCCGAAATCTTTTGTACAAGATGTGCCAAACACTACTACAGAAAACCCTATTAGTGATGGGTAATAACCTTTATTAGTGACAGGCAAGTCTCCCGTCACTCTTATCACGTCAGTGATGTAACATCATTAGTGACGGGTGTTTATCCATCACTAAAGGATCAACCTTTAGTGATGAGCGGTAATATTTATCTGTCACTAAAGGGGGACCTATCAGCTCACCTACTATGGCCCTTTAGTGACGGTCGTAATGTCACCCATCACTAAAGGGTTCTTTAGTGATCGGTGATTATTGTCATCCGTCATTAATATTATAGTTATTTTTTTAAAAAATAATTGTTTTT
This sequence comes from Zizania latifolia, assembly GCA_000418225.1. Lineage (NCBI taxonomy): Eukaryota > Viridiplantae > Streptophyta > Magnoliopsida > Poales > Poaceae > Zizania > Zizania latifolia. Next base: position 247,598 of record KE372732.1, on the reverse strand, counting down.
AGGCTACATCCTGAATCAAAGTTAGGATTTAGCAGCCAACATATCCAACATTCCAGAGCACGTCACAGACAATTCATTACAGAACACAGATAATTCATCACAGAAAATTCATAACCAAATTAGTATCATATATATTAACTTCTAACTCGTTATCTCGAAGAACATGACTAAAACAAAGTTCCATAAGAGCATTCACTAACTTCTAACTTCAAGAGGTTGAATAGTGTCTTGTCGAGATTCTCTCTGTCTACCCGCCATGAATTGCTTAAGGCTGTACATGTCTAGTTTTGCAGCCTCTTTTATGGTCACCATGTACTCCTCCTTGAAGAAAATATAATCAGTACAAAATACACAATGGTTATCAGTGTAAAAAGTGAGATGGATAGGAAGACATCATATCCTAGGTTTACACCATATACATGACAGGCTCAATTGCACCATTGCTGATATTGAAATGAAAGGCGCATACTGTGCCAACTTTTAACGCGTTATCTCGAAAAAATTGGCTAAAACCAAAAGTTAGGTAGCACCATCCATCCATGGATTTATGCACTACAATTGGGACTGCCTCAGACCCTGCTGCTTCCACTTGAATCTTAGTGGTCTGCCGGTGTAGGTGATGTGTGATGTACTTCTCACAGTACCGCCTTGAAAAGTACTATAACAATAAAATTTAAACAAAGCTAGTTAGACAAGACCAAGTGCATAGATGATCGAGTTAACCACCGACATGTGCAAAAAGCTTACCAACGACTTTTATTGATGATCGAGTTATTTATTGTGCAGATATATGACCGACTCTCAGAGGATAAACCTGCCAAGATGTCTTGCAAGAGAGCCTTCCTTGCTGGAGTTACATCTGTTGGATTGCCAAAATAACAGATGTTCTTCAATTGTTCCATTTAGTCGGTGTCGACCTCCCTGGCTATCCACTTCCCCTTCTTCCGCACAACATTGCTAGGATGCTCCGCTGACATTATAAAAAACCAATTTAGGTACATAAACAAAATATGCATGTCTAGTACCTGAACAGTTTGCTATAGATTGATACCACTATCGTTGTCCTCCACTTTTATGGTCGTTTGGGTCTTTTCATCACTAAAGTTAGTATAAAATTTGGCAATAACAGTCAATGAGGCATGTCCCATTGTTATTGTAACATAGTTCCCTTGTGTTAGACCGGCTCTTTTACTAAATTCGGGCCACCCTTTGTGGAGGCATACCCTGCCTCCACAGCTCGTAACCTCAACCTCTATGGTGCACCGATCTCTTGTTAATATCTTAAGGGTGTCACCAGCGTGAATGTTATTGATATCGCCAAAGTTTTTTGATAGAAACTACAACAGTAAGATAATATGGCATCAGTTTATTAGTTTTATTAGCTCATAAACATAATATATAATGTACAATGTATAAACCTGGTGACACCCGCTATTGGCTAGATGATTGATCTTTATGAAGCAACTATCAGGAACATAAGTTGGTACCGTAGGGATCCACCTACTAGTGGAAGCACGTTGTTTGGCAGATTGCGCTGTTGATTACTTGGAAGTCTTGCCATGTCCCTAATTCATGTTATATTTGACAACAATGAAAAAAGTACAATACTACTTGCGTAAACCATTATACTAATAGCCTTCTCTTCATTGAGTTATTCACAAAGCAACATATATATTCACAAAGCAACATATTCACAAAGCAACATATATGTTCACAAAGTAACATATTCACAAAGCAACATATTCACTAAGCAACATATATATTCATAAAGTAACATATATATTCACAAAGTAACATATTCACAAACCCTAGCCTCCACGGAGGAGGAGGAGGAGGTTGAGGAGGACCTTAGGAGGAAGATGCATGAGGCAGTGGCGAGGAGGCTCGGCGACAGAAGAGGAGACCGTGGCGGAGGAGGTCATGATGGGATGGAGACTGGCGAAGGCCGTGAGGGGACGGAGGCCACGACGGCGGAGGAGAATGACGGCGGAACATGTGGAGCGCGACGGCGGAACAACGGCGAAGGAGAAGGCGTGGCCGCTAGGATTTAGGGTTCTGCGTGATATGAAAGTATTCTGTTGGTGTCCGCCTATTTATAAACATCATTAGTGACGGGCGATAGTTTCTGTCCATCACTAATGTTCTAGCCATTAGTGACGGGCAGAAGCTACCACCCGTTACTAGATCAGTAGTGATGGGCGATAGTTGCCGCCCATCATGCCCAATAGTGACGGGTGGTAATTAAACCCGTCACTAATGGGGGTGCCCCCTCTTTAGTGAAGGGGCAAATTATAACCTGTTACTAATAAGGCAATATCACTGACGCGTCCAAAATAGCCCGTCATTAAAAGTATATTAGTGACGTGCATCAATTATTCGTCAGTAAAGCTCCGCCACTAAAGACTGTTTTTATGGTAGTGAAACTGTCAAACTCTTGAGAAGAAAACCTCTCCCTAATCAGCGTCAGTAGGCCTTAAAAGGCTAATTCGGCCAACTAGGCGTCAGTCAAATTAAGGCTGTAGCATCGGTTTCTAACATCATGGAACCGCTGAATGAATTCAGGAACCGATTCATCTAAATGTTGCTTCATAGATGTTAAATCTATCAATTTTATTTCTTGAATACCAGCGAAGAAATATTGTGAAATTGTTTCTCTAAATCGACCATAGATCTTGCTAAGAGAGGGACCATAGATCGTTACCACTAGACACGTAGAGCAGCGGAAGAAGTGTTAGAGCAGTGAGCCGATCCAACACGCATGCGCTGATTTGGTCGGGAAGCCAATCAACATAGTCAGGAGTTGTCATCGAGAAGCTGATTGACATCCTTGAGAAGCCAATCAACGTCCTCGGGAAGACTTCGCCTGAACTCCCATGAGCCGATGATAACGCTGATCCAATCAGCGGTGCCAATATCGATGAGCACAGCAGGAGTAGTAGTGCCTCTACTGGTATCCGCACATCTAGGGATGGAATACCGGTCGATGGTGTACTAGCACCCAGGTGGTCGGCGAGGTGGTCGGGCTCGAGAGCGATGATGGTGACTTAGGGTTTCTCGTGGTGGCTAAAAAATTAGCACACAAAAAGCATATATATCACGAAACCCTCGCCCTCATATATATAGATGTCCTCGCTTGGGCCCTCCCAGGCCCAACCAAGACTCTATTCAGATCCCTATTCGATCTGTTCGAATCCCTATCCAAACCGTTTGGATCTCTATCTAAACTGAGCCCAATTCGAATCCTATTTGAAACCAATATTCTAACCCGTTAAGTGTATGACCCTCTAGGTTCACATATAGCTTAGTTAATATATGGAAACTCCTTTCTAATACTCTATTAATGGTAGCTTCTAGTAAGGCATATTAGCCCAAGTATACATAAAGATCATATCGGCTGAACCTTGTAATGTTCTCATGTACATGTCCCTTTGCCTCGCGATATTAATCTAGCACAAGGTGAGATTTGTGCTATCCTATCAATAGCTCGATCCTCTCTTGATCTCCATATTAGATTATAACTAGCTCCTTAATCACATCGGCATAGCCATGTACTTCCATAATCCATTACATCGAGGGGGCCAGAGATATCTCTCCATAAGGAGGGGCAAATTCTATCTTGATCATTCACATCCCACTACATGTTTCATAGTATATCCAAAGACTATTTTTATAACTACCTAGTTACAGAGTAGCATTTCGTAGACTCAAAGTAAGCTACTACGTATGTTGAGAACCATGATGATCTCTGGTCTAAGGACTTTACATAAACACTACTGAGACCAACTGATGACATATGGAATCTCAACAGTGCCTCATAGTAGGTCTATCTAATATATGTTATCCAATATATATCCATGTTATTGAGTTGGTATCTTCATACCCATGATCCATGATACATGATTATCAATCAATACACATACCAATCTTAGTCATATCTGTTCTATATATGACTTAAAACTGATCAGGGATCATTTAAAAATAGTCACATTATGAGTCTAACGAACAAGTCACGTACTTGTTAATCCATAATGACAATCTATTTCAAGGAACAATAACTTTATTTCATAAACATACTATGCCACATACAATATCTCCATGTTACCTCTAGGGCATAATGCTAACAGTCTGATGATTTCATAGTGGAGGTGCATTCATCTATGGCTGAGGAGGTTGCGGCTGCACGCCGATTGCGGCTTGTGCTGGGGCTATGAGGCTTGGAATTACATTATGTTCCAATACATATGTGATCGGTGGCAACAGAGTTTTTATCGATGGAGGTGAACTCAAGACGATAGACGCCAATGACCTCTATGGCAAACAAACCAGTCCATGAAATGGTTCCTAGGCGATGATTCCATCTACTCTTTTCTTTATTAACCCTTGTAAAGTGTTTACTAACACCCCAGATTGATTTATCAGCGCATGATGGATAACCTCGTTAACTGATTCTTGAAATGACCTTCTTGGGCTAGTAGGGCCGTAGCTACTGGACTCCCCTGGTGGGGCAGGCACTGGGAGATGGCTCTTTTGGATCAGTCCACACCAAGTCATGTTGAATAATTCCAAACACAATTTTTGAAAATCACTACTTCTTTTCTTTGTTCTTTCGTTAGGTTCTCCATGGTAACTCAGATAACGTTGTGGGTGCCGTCGATCTCCTTTCCTGCCATGCTACTGATGAAGAACTTGCCGATTTCCGAAGATGACGATGATGGTCCCACCGAGCGTGCCAACAAAGCATGTTGACGCAAAAATCACACACGGATCTCTGCACCTTCACACTCGAAGGCCTGAAAGAGCCTGCTTAGCTCCAGTGTAGGTCCTAAAAACCTAGAGGTATACAGAGTGTGTTAGTCAATTTGACCTGCAATTAACAAGGAAGGAAACGTGAGTTGTTCTAATGCTATCGGACGATGGCTAATTGGCATCGGCTTCGATAGCACCTAGAATAACTTCATCATGTCGTATAAATAATAACGTATCAGCTACTACTTCTATATCTATTAGAACCTTATCGGCAAGATGTACCAATCGGCTTGAACAATGCTCTTAACACATCAACCTCTATAGTTCAAACCTAACCAATGCAGTATAAAGATATCACACTAAATGATATTAATCAACAATAAGCCAGATCGATCGAGTAATAGGTAAACTATCGGCTAAAACTCCAATATACGGTAGATCCATGGACTAGGTTAAACCATCCCACATGCGCCACGCGAGTATAATGGATCGGACCCAACCGAGATAGCATTAAACTTGCTCTCATCATGCCATCCTGTTTGACCTCGCCCACGAAGGCGACGTGATTGATGAACACATTGATTAAGACAATAAAGCGTAATATATAAATAAAAACCAATGTATTACACCAATAACTAGTAAATCAATTGATCTAATCATAGTATCGGACTCAACCGAGAAAGCTATAATTAAACCAATAAGTTTACCGAGAAAGCTATCCCTGACATGATCAGAGATCGGACCGAACCGATGCAGCCTTATCTCGCATAGGGAATCGCCCTAATGATACATACCTAGGGTGGCGATACGTCGAGAGTAGTTTGGTAGGTTGACTGAACATGTTTACAATGACCCCAGACACAACTATTTATTGTCGAGGAGATAATCTAATCTGTATGCGATACAGAATCTAAACTAACATATTATTTAATAGCTAAAGATAAAAGGCTTCGTCAAGCCCAAGCCCACTACATGCATGTTTTGACTTTGCTTGCTAAATCCTTTCTAGTGGCCCATTGGTCCAGCCTATCAATCCGATGGTTCATGTCCTATCGGCCTAATTTCTGGTGTCAACACAATCCTAGCCCGTAGCACCGTCCGGCCACGTTGCAAAACTTCTGTAGTCTGTGGCCCCAAATTGACACTAATCTTGTGATGAAGAATTGTTTTCAAATTTCGCTGTAGTTAACCTCAACGATAGCTGATTAGAAGTACAACTCGGCGATTTTATCCCATGAGAAGTCTATGAAATAGCCCTTCCCAATGGAGAGCCCGTCGGCGCCGATGAGCCTCTCTACCATATCCTACACTGCTCAGCCCTAGCCTTCACAGGGTCGAGCAGGTTGCAGGCGACCTCCATGATGCCATCGTTGTGTGCGAGCTGCATTGCGTGCACTGACCAGAGCCCACCACCATGCTCACTGATGGCGTGGGTGATCTACCTCGCCACATCGACATCAACGGTGTAGACGGGCACGTTGTAGTTGTTGACCCAGTCGGTGGCACGAATGACCACCACACCCTTGGATTTTGGTGACCTCTCTGGGCTGGCATCCAGTGTGATGGGCAGGGTGTCCTCCAGTGCTCCCTGATGGAATTGTGCCTAAGAGAATTCTAGGGGAGCCAGAAGTTCTGGCTAGAGGCCAGAAGTTACGGGTTCTGGAGCATCCAGAAGTTTCGGTTAGACCAGAAGTTCCGAGCCAGCCCTAGTTTTGGTTTCTGGAGGAGCCGAAAGTTCTGGTTGGACCGGAAGTTTTAGGCCTGCCTGGACGAACTAGAAGTTTTGGTTAGACCGGAAGTTTCGGGTCAAAATAAATTCAATACAGAAGGCTATTTTTGGAAGTTCCGGTTAGAACCGGAAGTTCCGGTCCAAACGAACAGATTAGATCTATTGAGCTTTAATACAGATTAAAGACCCATGATAGGGCACTATATAAAGAGAGGAGGGGCTAGCACGAAAAGGCTGTTGCTTCTGGTGTCTAACCCTAGCCGCCACCTCTCCTCTCTCCCGAATCGTAATCGTTGTGACCGATCTCTTGGATCTTATGAGTGGTGCTAGCACGCCAGCGCAAGGTGATCATGTCTCCGGACGTGTGGATACCGTAGAGGCACTACTCCAATAGTAGTGCTCGTCTTTCTTCCTGTAGAGTTTGTCGGATCGTAGGATCGCGTCGTCTTCATCGCTGGATCGCCGACGAACGAATGGAGCCGGGAGGAGTAGCTCGAGGACGCACTTCATCAACTCTACTTCCGTTGTCCGAGCGTATCTCGAGGCTTGAGGTAACGATCCATGATCCCATTACACGCATGGTTCCTAGGCTAACGGGGTAAATTTTTAAAATTTAGCGCTAGCGTAGCCTCCCCATAACTCAACAGTGGTATCAGAGGCTACGTGCGTAGTGTTCGATCTGGATCGATCACATATAGGTGATATGTGATGGAAATAGATTGGATCTATTGTTTTTGTCGTCGGATTTTTGAAAGTTCCTAGTGTGACCTGGAAGTTTCAGGCCAAAATAATTTTTGACACAGAATGTTATTTTTGGAAGTTTCGGTTGGACCAGAAGTTCTGGGTCCAAAAGTTCTAGACAGAAATAAATTCTGAGTCAGAAGATTATTTTTGAAAGTTCCGGGTGTGACCCGGAAGTTCCGGGCCAAAATAAATTCGAGTTAGAAGGTTGATTTCGGAAGTTCCGGCACTAAGTCGGAAGTTCTGGGCCCTTCGACCGGAAGTTCCGGGTCTCTGAGCCAAAAGTTCTGGGCTTGGTTCAGTCACGTCTAGATTCCGCCTAACTTATTTTTGCAGGGAATGTTGTGACTGGTATGGCTTTGTAAATGTATGAGATGCATGAATGTAATTTTCATGGCCTGCGTGTCATGGTTAAATATAGCCTAATGCTGTTCAAATGTTATACGACCTACGCGTCGACATGTGATGCTTCTGCTCATGTAATTAGTATTGTGCTATTAGATGTAATAGACTGATACAAGTTCATGGAGGCCTGAAGCGTGATGACCCGAAGGAAAGGAACCATGGAGATAGAGATCACCATGTGAAAAGAGCCATGCTATATCATAGTTAATATGATTGCCTGTGATATTTACTTATGTTCCTATCATACTATTCTTCCATGTTTCTGTGTGCGGTAGGCATCGTTACCATGTTAGAATAGTTACCATCAGAAAATTAAGTATTTATGCTCTTTCTAATAGCTGCACCTACCAAGGTTCTTGATCATCGATGGTGGGTCTATCAAAGCCAGGTGCCGTCTTTTATCTTGACCAGTTAGGGTGGATGTCGGGCAATCACATGTATAGTATTGGTTTGCTTAACAAAGCTATCAAAACGGTTTTGGGCTTTGGGGCATAGAGTTGGGAGTCGGACATTGGATGCTACCTCAATGAAAAAGAGTCACATAGAGATGTGATTAGCAAAGTGTTGCTTACATATATCACTAATCTTCTAGCAGTGATGCCAAAGCTCACTAGGAGTTAGATGAATATGGATCTTGTCCCACAATGTGTCGTTAGAGGGAAAACGATCATTTTATATATTGTGGCACATATTTTATTTGATAGAAGATTAACATAGCATAGTGCTGAACCTTGCATTGTTATTGTAGATCATGGTACCTACTGCAAAGAACACTTCTATTTTTAATCTATGATCTATCCTTGAGAGGGAGAAATTGTCTGGAATAAATTTTATTGACTGGTATAGAAACTTAAGAATTGTTCTCAAGCAGGAGAAAAATGACTATATTCTAGAGGAACCCCACCCTGATGAACCAACGGATGATACACCACTTGCTGATAGGTGGGCTTATGAGAAGCACGCCAGTGATTCAGTTGATGTCAGCTGTCTCATGCTTGCCTGCATGTCCTCTGAGCTTCAGAAGCAATATGAGGACAGGGATACCTACGATATGATCGTGAGACTCAAAGGCATGTTTAAGAACCAAGAACGGACTGAGAGATATAATGTCTCAAAGTCCTTGTTTGCATGCAGGTTAGCAGAAGGCAATCCAATAAGTCCTCATGTGATCAAGATGATTGGTTACATTGAGAACCTAGAAAAGCTTGGGTCTGCTCTTGATAAAGATTTGACCACAGATGTGATGATACACCACTTGCTGATAGGCGGGCTTATGAGAACCTTGGAGCTTGTCTCTCATGTTAGTGACCACAGCTCTGGCAAGGGTAGTGATGTGTTGGAGGGAGGCCTGGGCGAGAGGGTGGTAGTAGATGTGGTCAGTGACGCCGAGGTGCGAGTACGTGCCTGCATGCGCGTGGAAGTCGATGGCCTCGAGCACGGCCCTAACCATGCCTAACATGGCATGCCGCACCAGCGTGTAGCCGACTTGGTTGTGCGCACCATCAGTGAAGCGGTTAACGAGGACGATGCTACTCGCCTCTCGTTCAACGGCACACTGGGCGGAGGCGTTGTGGCTCTCGAAGATATAGAACTTGTAGCATGCCAACATAAGGCTTCCAAGCTTCCTTCGGTTTGCCTGATTGCTTTGGACTAACACCATTTAGTCTCCATCGACTTATTTATCTCGAGCTTTAACACCGTGGGTCTCCAATTGCACCATCAACACCAATAGCTTTGCCATGAATCTCTAGGATTCACCGACAAGCGCCAATGAACGCCTTTGATCGCTGAAATGTTTCTCCACTTAATTGGTGATGACTAACAATCATGTTCTTATGGTTTACATTCTGTGAGGATATGCTTTGTAGGAGGGTGCAGACGATGTTTGACCCTAAAGCTAAATATTCTATTTGACTCTAGGCTCAGGGACTACAATGTGCGGGTGCACCTGACCGGTGCACCACACTTAGAAAAAGAAGTTTTCATTAAGCTCCTCAAAAGATTAAATCATATATGGTGATTTCAAGTTCGAGAGCTCCACATAGCCTGTCGTTTCACCTTGAAGACAAGAGTTATTTCTAGCCATGAAGTGCTCAGGGGTTGCTTTCAGAGATATGACCCCTGGGTGCCCCAAAAGGGGGCATTGGTGGATCAAACCTGATGATGGGTCTAGCCTCCACGGTGTCTGATATAGCCAATGAAGGAGTCTGATACTGATAAGGAAGCTTAGTGCCTAAATAGCCAGTCAGACACAAGATTTGGTATTAGAGATAGATCTATATAGATATCTTTGTAAATAGAAAATATCCTAGAGTCTGGTTGAAGATCTCTAGATTCTAGAAAACTGATTCGGGTATAATGCCATATCTGTAACCCCGTCCCTAGGCTATATAAAGGGTTGAGAGACACTCCAAGATCGTATAGGATATAGGGTTATTATCCTCACGGAGACTTGAATCTGTCTAAATCATGGCTCTCTGATTGTCGAGTCGAGCATAGAGTTTAGACCGTAACGCTTTCCTACACTTCAATCACCATAGGTACCTTCATCGGTGGATTACTTGGTAAAACATCGATAGTAAAATAAAGTGCAATACTAATTACAATTCGTTAAAAAATTCAAATAAAATCAGCAATTCGATAACAATACAAATTTCAAAGTAAAATATTTCAATTGTTAAATTCAGACTAAAATTATATTTATAGTATTTTTAAGAAGTCAACGTGCTGAATATATGCTATCAGTAGTCCACATAAAAATGCAATTTATAAATAACATGTGAAATAATATTCAACAATAATTTTATATATAATTTACATTAAAATAAAATAATGTATATTTTATTTTAATGCAGATGCCACATTAGTCCTTAAATCACTAAAATTTGAAATAAAAATACAAAACGTGTCGCAAAAATATCAACACAAAACAATGAGTCATCTTTAATAAAGAAAAAATTACTAGAGGTGGTAAGAGGTCACCGCCGCTAGTGTGAAAGCAAACCCACTAAATTCACGTAACCTTTTTTTTACACTTCAAAAATCTATGACTTTTCACAAATATGGACTAGTTGTTCAGTTGACATGTTTAGTACAACTTTTAGGTTTTAATATAAGAAGCTAGTTTAAAAAATCCCAATCACACACCCTGAGAATTGTTCACTGTCTCCGCTGCGATGAAAAAAAAACGATCCGAAAAATTTCGACCAGTTTTCTGAACCTTGATCGAATTGATGATGTGCAGGTACGACGAACAGTACGCTTGCAGACTTGCAGTTGTATACATTTTTAGCGGGCAACTGGGAACAATGCTCGAATTGTTCTTGTTGTTTGTCTGTAACGGCATGGATTGTCTGTTAAGTGTTATCCGACACAGTTAATTCTCGAAGCGGGGCATGGAATTTCTCTTGAGATCGAGCCTACAAATGACTGAACTTTGGTGGATGCATACTCAAATTATCTATTGTAATCGCTCTTCATCCGATTCGTACAAATCTACCTAAACTAGTTCATCTAGCTAATGGACAGATTCACATGTTCCCAAATAAAATGCCAAGATTCGGAAGGCCGGTAGCGATCGTGAGCACAAATTATACAAGTCGCCCTTGGATCCATGGCCACGAAGGAATTCACAAAAAGAAGCTGCCTTGTTAGGGCTTTTGGAGTTTTCGGGAGTTCTACCTGTTCAGATAAACTTTTGGAGTTCCTGTCAGTTGCATGTACCAATTATTTTAAACTAAAAGATTAAGTTGATAGGACAGTTTAGATAAACTATTGAGTTGCATAGACCGATAAGTTCGACCGAAAAACTTAATTCTATAAAAAAATTAGACAATTCACTTTATATTCCAATACTTTCAAACCAAATAAATTTCCTGTAAATTTTAATTAATTGCAGCACCAATTAGAATTTAAACATGAAACATCTAAATTTGATAATATATTAAGTTGCATGTACCAATCAATTCAATCGAATAACTTAAACTAATAGAAAAAATAAACAATTCACTTCAAATTTCAAAGTAAACCACCATCACTTCTTAACTTTCGTGCTCAGCGATAAGTTTAGGTTCACGAACGTTTGGATGACATGGAATCACGTTGCCGGTGATTGAGAGAAAGAGAGAGAGAGCGAGCAGCACTTTCCGACGCACTCCTAACCAATCGAACGAGTGTGCTTCATTGGATTGTTTGTCTTGGAGTAATTCGAGTACTGCTGCTGCTAGTGCTCTCCTGACAAATGGCAAATGTTGATTGTTGCACGTGAGACAGGTAATTCCATACCTAATAGCATCTCCAGCGGCTTTTCTAAATTTAATTCTCTATATCTTTTATATAGAAAATGATCCTAGAAGATTTTATTTCTATATAGCTTATGTCTTCGGCAGCTCTCCTAAAACTTATTTTCTATATTTTTAAATTCTCTTTTTTATTATTAAAAAAATAGGTCTAGGCAGAGGGCGGTGCTCTAGAGGTCGGACGGTGGGCGGTACACGCGATGCCGATGGCGCGAAAGGTTCTTTGGGATGGAGGTTTCGCGGGAACTACGCACGGGAGAGGGATAGGGAACATGTTCTCTCTCCTATTTTTGGAAAATAAGAGGAGAGGAATAGGGGATGGGATAGGATAGAGAAGCTGCTGGAGATGTGTTTTAGAAATATATTTCATAAATTTGACTGTAGAAAATGAGATAGGAGAGCTATTGGAGATGCTCTAATACCATGTTTTTATGCCCTTGTCCTATATTCCTATGCATATGAAATGATGTCTCGTCTTTTTTACTTATGAACCATGTTTTCCCTGACATGAAGTAATTGATGATACTATACTGAAATATACACCATGTATAAGAAGATACTAGGAGTACTACATAGCATGATGTCAATATATGACAGATACATTACCCAGAACTAACCAATCAATTGTCTGCCCTAGAAAATTATCTAGTTATAATCTTTCAGCCATATTAGGAGATTCAAGTAAATTTTTGGAAATTTTGAAAGATTGAATTCAATTTTTTTTTAAAAAAATCGACCAATGATTTTGGTATAAATCTCAAATTTTGGAATTTGGATGTCTCCAGTATTTTTGAGCAAATGGAAACAGCAAACCCTATTCTACAGTTAATAGACATTGGCAGTAGACCTCACATAGAAAGGTTCAAATGTGATTAAATCTGTATACACTAAAATAATACACAATGTTTTTTATTCAAGTAGAGTAACAAGCATCTCAAGTCTTTACAAACCACAAAGCAATCCAAGCAGTATTTATATAACTGTTAAGACACACCCCATCGAACAACAATACGTTTGACATGAAATCTTTATTTAGTTTGATAAAACACAAAGATGACATTTACTCCAACCCTCTGCTCACACACCACTAGGATAGCTCAGATGGAGCAAACAACCTCTATGTGCCAGAGCTCATTTCATGGATTCAAGCAGTCTAGAAATAGTTTAGTTGCTTGGTAAATGAGAGGTCCTACCAAAGACAGCAGAATTGCTGGTTCTCCTAATATTCGTCCGGATATTCTTCTTCTCTATCTTCTCCTTCTACTTCTCCTCCTTCTCCTTCTTCTCCTACTGCTTCTCCTTCTTCTGCTCCTCCTACTTCTCCTTCTTCTCCATCTCCTCCTCCTTCTCCTCCTTCTCCTTCTCCTTCTCCTTCTTCTTCTCCTTGTCCTACTTGTTCTCCTTCATCATCTTCTTTTCTTCGGCTCCTTCTCGTCCTTCTCCTTCTCCTTCTTCCTCTCTTCCTTCTCCTTCTTGTTCTTCTTCTTCTCCTCCTTCTCCTTCTTCTTCTCCTTCACCTTCATCTCTTTCTTCTTTTCCTTCTTCTTCTTCTCCTCTTTCTTCTTCTTCTCTTTCATATCCTTCTTCTTCTTCTCCTTCTCCAACTTCTCATTCTTCTTCTCCTTCTTCTTCTCCTCCTCTTTCTTCTCCTCTTCCTCCTCCTTCTTCTCCTACTCCTACTCCTTCTTCTTCTTCTTACTCTTCCTCTTCTTCCTCCTCCTCTTCTTCTTCTCCTTCTACTCTTTCTTCTCCTTCTTCTTCTTCTTCTTCTTTCCCTTTGTCCTTTTTCTCCTTCTTCTCCTTCTTCTGCTTCTTCTTCTCCCCTTTTTTCTGGTAGCAATGTACATGACATAAGAAATAGAAGAGTAAATCCAGTACACAATCACGATTGAAAATATTCTATGTTTTCACAAAAATTTAGACTAACTTTATATTGAAAAGAAATAGCTAAACTGTATTTTACTGTATATGAGATGTTACATATGATTTCCTAAGTATTAACATTATACTGCAACATAAATTAATGATCAAACTTCAAACAAAACAAATTAAAGACAATATAAAATAAAATCTCATTTCGTAGACATGGCCGAAGGGAGTACAGACTTAAGGGTCGCTAAACATCAATTTATAATCTAAATAATGATATAGGGTTGTCTATGCAATTTAGACTATGCCAACACTAATTTAAAATTATATTGATATAAAGAGAATATAATATCAATAGTCAATTTGGTAAATGCTACTTGTATATATTTTTCTTGTCACATTAACAAAACAACTCTTTTTAGTAGTCTTTTCTAGTCATGGGTCTAGCAACATTCTTTAGATTTTCGCTTCTGCAACTTATACAATATCTAAAACATCCATACATGTAGAGCATTCATACGCTACTAGAAAATCAATCATAGGAGATGGCACATTATTGATGGTTTCTCGAAAGAATATCTAATGAACTAATTATAGATAATTCTAACAAAATCCCATGTGATAAGGCATCCTACATAAGGACGACAATTTTGCCCATAGGGGCGAGTCTTGTTTGGGTTTAATTTTGTGACTATGAGTTTATGGGTTAGGTTAATAAATTCAGATCAGGTATAAGTTTTTTAAACTCAAAAATACCCATTAGTTTACCCGATTAATAATATATCCCTTATTTTGGCCCAAATAAGAAGCCACCCAATTAGAGATACTAGGTTAAGGTTGTCTTCACATTTCACAAATACTTGTCGCTAGTCGCCACTCTCGTCGCCCAATCGGCCCTGGCCCCCTACCCCTTGACGCGCCACCGTCGGTCACCACTCCTGTCAGCCTCGCTTGCTAGGCACCGCTAGAGTCACCCCATGTGCCAGCCACGCCTCTGTTGCCTCTTATTCACTCCGTTCTCAATGCCACTTGGCATTACTCCACTCTCAACCCTCCCCAAAACTACAACTCTCTTGTTCTATCCTTAGCAATGCTGCTGCCTCGCCTTCCCCCTGCCCCAACTCCATTGACATGTCTACTTTCCTCCCATTCTTTCTAGCTAGGTCTGGTGGTCGCCGCAAGCTCATAATTGCTATACAAACCAAGCTTAGAGGTGCCAAATCCAGCCACACTAAGCCTAGGGTCGCTAGACCTAGCGACGAACGATGGCTGACAATACTTCATACCATCAGACTGATCTAGGACCTATTTTTCAATGGTCTATAGTCATTTTGTGTACTAGTGATAAAATGTTATTAATAACATGATCCCTGCTTACATGTTATAAGTTGTTGTTTTTTTTTGGAAATCAAATTTTCTTTAATTTTAACCAATTTTATAGAAAATATACTAATAACTGCAATATCAAATTAGTTTAATTCAATCCACCATAAAACATATTTTAATATGGTATTTAGTAGATATTGCAGATGTTAATATATTTTTAAAATTGATCAAAGTTGAAGAAATTTAACTTAAAAAGTCAAACAACTTATAATATAAAACAAATAGAGTAATATGTATGGCTATTTATAACACAAGGAAGTTTTCTTTTTCTAAAGGAAAATGAAGTTTTCTCTTTTTACCAAAGGATAAGATATGTTATTTCTTTTTGTAGTGTACAAGTGCATACTACCTAGATGTTAACCGGAAACATCCCCATTTTGTTATTTGTGAAAATTTGTTTTATTCCATTAGTCAAAGTTCATCTTATATGCTAGTATGCTACTATATGTATTTAGGACCGATTAGTTGTTTTTTAACTCTCATTAAATGTTTATAAAAGAAGACTTTTCTCTTAGATATTATTGTGTTAATTCAACATAACTTATGCATTAGTTATCAAACAATGATGATGATGCTAAATAATGGGGTCAACTGGAAAGATTTAACAAAAAAAGTGCGAGGAAGACAGACAGAAACCAACATGAGCTTTCGTGGCCTTCAATTGTCTAGTTGACATAACACTCTCAAGAAAATCCGCCTGATTTGTAAGAAGATCGGGGAAGGATAAGGACGATCCAGTTGACATAACACTCTCCAGAAAGTCTACCTGATTTGTAAGAAGATCAGGGAAAAACAAAGACAAGCCTGCATTCGAATACATTATAAATGAGCATTTCAAACTAATATATCCTCCAATATATAATTGAATAATTAGATTCAGTCAGTTGTCCATATATTCAATAACTTTTGAAGAGGATGCAGGCCATTGGAGGTTACGATCATCCTCAAAATGGAAATATTATACTAGCTACTCCTACAAATAGGGCTTGTTTGAGGGAGCCTCTGGCAGCTGTAGCTACTCAGAATCTAAAACTCCCCATTCTGACTTTAGATTCTGAAATTCAATATCTAGAAACCTAAAAACATCAGCTTATCAAGATTCTTAACAATTAGATACTTACTAGCTGCTTCTTAGAATCTAAAGCTTTCCAAAGAGGCCCATATACTAACACCGAGACTCAAAATAAAGCTTGGGCATCAGATCTTACCAGTTCCGCTCTCATTCAGCCATTCTTAACACTAAGATCCATTTGGTACCACTTCCGTGGGCTGAATCTAGTATGAATTTAGAGAAGCTGTACAAAACTTCTTAGAATCCAAGTTCATGTTTACAAAATAGGTGGTCTGGTTTTTTATTCATTAAAAAATAAGTATGAAGATTGATTTGAGAATTTCATTATATGTCCTTTATATTATATGATAGGGTCTAGAAGTAATAAAGCAAATAAAAGACTAGCAATCCAGATGGACCATGGTTCCTTTGGGCCCATGACCATTAGTGTACATTGTACAATCAAGGGATAGTGAATGTCTAAGGGCACCAAATATGCAATTGGAGAGATTATTAGAATAGCCCCATGTTGGTTACAAAATGGCAAAGGACCAAAAAAAATTGTGGGCGCTCCTCACAAGATATATGACTAGTTTTATGGTGACAAAACTACAAGTAAACCTTCGATGTCTTGTAAATTAAATGGTTGCAGTTGTTACCTGCGGTCTTTTCCTTAAATTCATCAATATACTCCAGAACCGGATGAATCACATGATCATTAAGGTTTGAACAGGCTTCTAACATACATTCAAGTTCATCAGCCATGTTCTTACCGAATGTAATCTCATAGTTCTCCAAAGCTTCTTTGAAATATGGTTTAGCATTCTGCACATGAGACATGCAATTGTGAAAATTTGAGAAACACTCAGATCTACATAATGAAAATGAAAAGGCCCATTATGCAAAACTAAACTTTCCTCAAAGTTCGAAAGTAATCCTAAACTTCTAAACCATGTATTATTCAACCTTGAACTATAAAAGCAGTTCATATTTCAACCTTGGCATAAATTTAGAGTAGTGTTTTAGGTGACATGGTTGTGAAGTAGCGGAGTAGTGGACTAGTGGCAATATGAGAATTTTTGAAAACCTCGGGTTCCATTGCCATTTCAGTTATACGTCACCCAAACCAGTCTAATTCTAGATCAATGTTGAAACTTCAGTGTTAAATTGAAAAGTTTAGGATTGTTTTCAGACTTACATGACATTGTAAACAATAATTTTAACAAGAACAAACTACTTAGTACTTACATACACCGATTTTTGTATTATCACATCGATCTCTTGCTTCTTAATTAATTTGTAAGCTGTATATTTTCATATTTTTAAAAAAATTTAACTAATATGTCTTTTCTAAAATAAATCCAGATTTTTGAATGATTAATTTTCATTTTATTTTTTATCAAACGTTTTTGCTTTCCAAAACTGACAAACTTTTTATTTTTTCAATTCATGATTACTGGAAGAACTTATGCACAAAATTAAATTAGCCAGGAGAGCTTACAAGTAAAATCTGAGATTTCAATTCTTCCTTGAATGCCTTCGCAGTTTCTTTGTGATAGCATTTAACGGCATCATCGTATCTGCATGTGCCCAAGATGGACTTTGAAAATTAAAAAAATACACGAAGGTTTGAAGAAAATGATTCATTAAATCCTAGTACAAAGATCCTGGATTTTCTAAACACAAAACACCTCACTGAAAATCACAATGCCTTTTGTAATTCCGACTCCAAAGAAAAGTCCAAGAATAGCCTCCATGAATTAAAGGTGCTGAAAATCTATGGTAGTTCAAGCTACAGTGAAATTTGCTTACGCTGTAAGGCTTGATTTCAGAATATCTTCAAGCCATTCTGTCATTTTGTTCAGGTCATCCTTTGAATGTTGGGGAAGTTTTTTGTAGCCCTGTGATATTACCTTCTTAACCACTGACAAAAGTTCATCTGACATTGCCTTACAACGGTTCGAAGATGTGATTGCCTACAAACATAGGCGGAAATGTAATCAATATCATCGTATTTAGCAAAAACAAATGTTGTTAATTATCAGGTTGTTTGAGGGCTGAAGTGGTCGATCATGGAATGTGTACCCAGTAAGATGGCATGTCAAGCCTTCTGTTTTGCTGAATGCTCTCCCATAATATGTTTGCGTGTCTTGGAAATTCCTCAGATGGACATGTATAATGTTGAGCAACAAAATCGTTGACATTACGGTTCCTCATTTCTGCACACTGAATGCATGGAAGAGTGTGTAAGATGGAACGAATTACACAAAAGTTGAAAAGACGTGGTATTTGGTAACATTACACCCTTTTATATGAAAGTTGTACATCTCAATGAGCTCTACAATTTCGTAGCTCATAACATTTTTATTTAAAGTCATTTAGATGCCCAAATGTTTGTTGCAAGTTCTGAACCAGAAGTGTCAAAAGGAAAAAACACGCGGATGCTATTAGCATTGCTTTATAGGTGAGATAGTAAGGTCGCTACATATGGAGGGAGATCCGGGTTGTTCTATAATTTTTTTTTGCAGTGATTAGGGTTTATTTGGTAGGTAATATCAAAAGCTAATTAAGATCATTTATATTATGCACGTACAACAAGAAATTCTTATTACCTGTTAAATTCATGTTAATATTAATTAGTTGGAAATGCCAGAAATATTTGACCACTGATAATTAATTAAGCTTTTTTGGCTGTTGTAAAATACCAAAATTTGAAAGGTAGAGTGATAGACAGATAGTAAACGATATGTCGGAATAATGAAAAGCCTGGAGACCAACCCTGTTTCCAAATTCTTCCTTTCCACAGTAATCAAGGTTCGGGAGAAATTCCACAGTAATCTGATAAGAATGAAAAAGAAAAACGATTCAGGTTATATTTCAAGGATGATAATATTTGTACAGTCTACAACAGAGGAATCTATTTTTTCTTGTATACTTTTCGTGAAAATCGTATAGCTTCAAATCAACTATTCTACTCCAGTCTGTCCGTTTCCTTGTTTTTGTTTTGGGTGAGTTTTTATATTATTCATTTTGTTGTTTTAATTTTCATAACCATGATGCTTATTTTCTTGTTCACAAGATATAACACAAGAATATAAGATTCATTCTGCACCTCAACTCACCTCAAAGTAGTCGCTTATATTTGAACTTTTATTTTTAGGAAACTTCTCCCCCAATATCTGCAAGTTAGAAATAATGTCAACTTAATTATATGTTTAGAAATCTATAAAACAATCAGAAATCATTAAATACAATACAAAAGATACCTTGACCAGCATTGAGGTTAGTTCCCCATGCAGTTTTTCTTTGGAAATCTGGAACGTGAATTGATTTATAAATGTAATAGAGATTGCATGATGTAATTTTGCATTGTGGGTTATGACTAACCTTGCTGTTATAATCACGAACAACAAATACTATTTTTGATTTATGCATACGATGATTTAGTCTTTCCTGCAAAATGATTGCATCAAAATTAACAAACAAGTTACAAACTTAAAAACAATTCCCTTTTTTGCTCACACATACACAGTAAAAGGAGGATAAATCTGTGCTCTATCTGGCGTATTAGTCATATTTTTACTCATTAAAAACAGGAGTTGGAGTGATGGTGTGTGTTCTATATATGTTGGTGATGGCAATTTTAGCGATGATTGTATCACAAATATGTTTATATGCTCTTAAATAAAGTGTTTTCCCGTTCCTTGAGTTAGCCTAGGATGGTTAAAGTCGACTGTAGCAAAGGCTTTGGCCATTGGGGTCCAGCACCAGTGGTAGCGGTGGGGGGCTGACATGAGGAAGGACTATGACCTATGGGCTACGGCTGCAGCACAAGCCTTGCTGCCAGGGGAGCAATGATGACGAAGAAGAAGAGGCAGATCACCGACAATAGTGCTATCTAGTGGGCAGCGGTGGTGTAGTCCTGTGACCGCTGGTCCTTATAGCCTACGTGGTAGGACCGACGCGTGACAGCTATAAGGTCGTATGACCTAAAAGGAGATTTCCTTCAATTTAGAGTTTCATTCTTCAAATTTCAGTGTTTGAACTCATAAGAAACATGTTTTCAATACATATCAGTTGGGGCGACTGAGGTCATCATGATTTATAAAGAGCACAATGTGCTGATCTATGATAACTTAACAACAATGGTTGGCTTGTTGCTTGGATTTTTTGTAATTATGGCATATATGTCATTGACTTAGATGGTTCATGTGTCATTATGACAGAGTAGCAATATAATAAGAGTCATCTTGAGAGTGTCAAATCATCAATTTTTTGTGGAGCATCACAGTGCATAGCGAATTGTTATCATAATAAGTTTAATGAACCAAATAGAACCAACCAGAGGAGTTCTGTGATCATATCCAGCTGCGATCTATTTTAAATTATTTGAAACAAGCTCAAAGTTTTAT
This sequence comes from Zizania latifolia, assembly GCA_000418225.1. NCBI lineage: Eukaryota > Viridiplantae > Streptophyta > Magnoliopsida > Poales > Poaceae > Zizania > Zizania latifolia. The sequence continues at coordinate 226,961 of KE372732.1, read as the reverse complement.
GCAATATTCAGAACAAAACACATAATACTCAGATTTGAATCCAACCTGAAGAACTATACGAAGAAGGGGAATACTTCCACCATGATTTCGACCAATTTTGTCTAGCTTACTGCAGGAAAAATATTCCTCGTCATAACTGTATATAACATAAAGCAAAATAAATAATTAGAGAAAATTCCTTTAGTGGCCTTGAGTTTTTACTCAATCCTTTCCATGCGCATGAGTGCTCCGTCTGAGTCTTTATTTTGATCGCTTTTATGCCCATTCCACTTGTCAATCATGAGTTGACTACTTTTTTTCAAAATAACCATATTGCCCTTGGTTTTGTGTATTAAGGATGAGAGGGAGCAGTTTTTGGTAAAGAAGGATGAGATCAAACATAAATGGCAAGAGTCTTTTAATAAGTTGTTCAATTGTGAGAATGAGAACAACCTTTTAGGTGGATGACTCTTTTGATGACAACAATAGGTGCTTTGTGCGGAGGATCTAATAATCTAAGGTCAGAGAGGCGTTGAAGAGGATAAAAGGGGTTAAGGCGATGGGCCCTGATGGTATCCCATTAGAGGTGTGGAGTTGCCTCGGGAGATATAGCTGTAGTTTTGCTAACCATGTTGTTTAACAATATTTTTCGGTCGAACAAGATGCATGAAGAATAGAGAAGTATATTGGTGCCAACCTACAAGAATAAGGGAGATATTCGAAGTTACACTAATTACTGAGGGATTAAGTTGATGAGCCATACTATGAAGCTATGGGAGAGAGTTATAGAGCATCGTTTAAGAGGAATGACATGGGTTTCTATGAACCAATTTGGTTTCATGCCCAGAAGATCAACCGTAGAAGCAATTTTCTTAATAAGACAAGTTATAGAGCGGTATATAGAGCGGAAAAAGAACCTACGCACAGTTTTAATTGATTTGGAGAAGGCTTATTATAAAATACCAAAGAATGTCATGTTGTGGGCTTTGGACAAACATAAAGTCTCAACAAAGTATATTGTCCTCATTAAGGACATGTCTAACAATGTTGTGACTAGTTTTTGAACAAATGATGGTGTCACATATGACTTTTTGATTAAAATAAGACTACATCAAAGGTTAGCTTTAAGCCTTTATCTATTTGCTTTAGTGATAGATAAGGTCACAAGGAACATACAAGGGGATATCCCTTGGTGTATGCTTTTCACTGACGATGTAGTGCTAGTTGATAAAAGTCGGGAGGGAGTAAATAGTAAACTAGAGTTGTGGAGATAGATTCTCGAGTCCGAAGGTTTTAGACTTAGAACTACTGCACATGAGGAGGGAGATGTTAGTTTGGAAGGTCCAGTAGTGCCTAAGAATGAGACCTTTCGATATTTGGAATTAGTGCTTCAAAGAGATGAGGATATTGATAAAGATATTAGTCATAGAATCAAAGCTAGGTGGATAAAGTGGTGAAAATCATCTGGCATTTTCTATGACAAGAGGGTACCACAGAAGCTATAAGACAAGTTCCATAGAACAAC
>KE372732.1:176720-186809 GCA_000418225.1 Zizania latifolia | reverse complement strand
CGGCATTCACAATATAATCCTGAGCATAAGTACAAAATAACCTCGGTTTCATTAATATTCGGGGCCAATTACATTAACACCAAAGCATTACGTGGGAGCCTAGAATCTGCACCTTAGGATGAGTAGGCGTAGGAGGTTGCGGTGGACGTGAGGCCAGAGGGCGCACTGCTGGTGGCAGTGACGAGACTCATCGATAAGCTCCAGCGAGGCCGCTCTCCCTTGCTCCTTCCATGGGACCTGAAGGGCTCGCCACGCTGCACCCACCTCCGGTGATAGGGAAAACATCCTTGCACCGCCAAAACAGAAGTTGGGCATCGAAGTTAACCTTCAAAGATGGGCGCAGCCAGCATCATGAAGGGACGACAGGATGTTCTGGGCAGCAACCCTCCGTGAAGTTTTTGTGAAGCCAGCCATGATATTCTCCATGACCAGGACCACATTCTCGAGGTATTTTAACCGAGGGCCTAAGGGCTCATTGGTCCTAAAATTTAGATATTGGCTAGAGGTCCCGAGGTAGGCCATCGATTCGCTGAGTATGCCGATGGTCGTGTCAAGTGCGATTGCAGCCTCGACACACTGGCCCTCCAATTGCCCGACAGCACCCTCGAGGGTCGCCTTCCTAGCCTTCAGTTCATTGACTTCTGCTTGGAGGGTGGCGTTAGTGGATCAGAGTCTGTCTACCTTGGCCTCTGTAGCCTTCTGGGCTTCACGCTCTCGACGTAACATTTCCTCTAGCTCAGCGACCCACCCCTTGGCCGCCAAGGCATGCCGCCAAAGGTCCTGCTCCACACGCTCAGTCACCGCCTCGTGCCAGTTGAACGCCCTTGATGTCGCCCTCCTTAGAACGAGCACCTTTGAAAAGAAAAATTAATCAGGAATGAAGCTAAGAGCTAATAAAACTACAAGAACTATGAAGCGCTTTGCACCTGGTGCAGGACCCCCTCGATCGCCGAGGCAAGGTCACTATAATGGTGCCCCGGCACCATGGTCACTAGCTCACTCCGTATGATGTCTTGGTGGGCTCGAATATAAGGCTCCAAGAGCCTGTCTAGCACTCCCCTGGGGGAACATAAGCTTGAAGGAAACAAACCCTCAATTCTAGATCATTCGATTCCCCCGCTCTAGGCATGAGCAGGACATCCTGCGGGGTCACAGGTCGAGGGCCTCCGTCGTATCCACCTTCGCTGGCACCCTCTTTAGAGCGCCCGTCTTCAGGGTCCTCATCCCCGTTGTCCTCCTCATCACCCTCGCCTTCATCCCCCTCATCGCCCTTGCCTTCGTTCTCCTCGTCACCAAGGCGATGACCGGAGTCATCGGAGGTGCATACTGTGAAGTCCAAAGGGCAACGATTAGAGAAGTCTGAAGCCAGATGAGAATGCCACGAAAAGCAAGAAGTTCGAAGAAACAATTACCTTCGATGTTATCTAATTTAGGAGAAAGCAGGGGGTAGGTGGTCGGATCGAAGAGGGCTGCGATTTCATCTAGGTTGATCTGGAGGTCCTTGGACTTCGACATCCAATCCACTCCTCTCACCACTAGCCTCCCAGCTAAAGACATCGAGGGTGGCTGTTCCGATGCCGAGGGCACTGTTAAGTCCGGCCCCTAGGCCCTCATCGATGTATCCACCGGCACCTCGGCCAATGAGCTGCGGCCTGCCTCGGCACAGGCGAGCTTCGTTGGCATTGTGTGGGCGGAGGCAAACCCTCCGCATCATCATCCACCCGCCACTTTTTTGAGGCCCATTCGATCGTGGCCATGTCAGGGATAACCGGAGGGTCAATTCCGAGCTTGGCCCAAACCCAATTGTACCAACCCCACTCACCAATGAGAGCGAGCCACCTAGTCATTTCGCTCACCGTTGGAGGCCCGACGACACGCTCGGCTGCTTTTATGGCCTTTGAAGCAGACATCACGATCCGAGAAGTTAAAAGATGAAATAAGTTAACAAAATAGTCGAGTACCGAGAGCCAAAGGTGAAGTCTAAAGCCCTTATGGATGTCCTCCGAAGCCAACACCTTTGGCTCCCCTTTGGCAGAGTCTCGGAACTCCATCGGCCAGGCCACCTTCAGTGGAGGGATCCCTAGAAGGATGAATTCCTCCACCAAATCCTACATGCTCATTCAAGCTGCTACTATTTTTAGGAGCTGGATCCATGACTCCAAGGTCGGTCCGATCAACTCCCCTTTAGCATGTCGACGATACAAAATAGGAGCATTGGTCGAGTAAAGATTGACATCATCCCTGACCGAGATGTAAAACCACTTTCACTCCTACTTCGAATACCACCTCTCATTCAAAACCTTCACTGGGAAGCAATCCACGTAGTCGGCTCAAAGCTGAATGTTCACACTACTGAAGCCGAGCAGCCTTACTATCTTGTCGCTCTAAGGCCTCCTCTTCGGCTGGCAGTTTGCCTCGTGGAGGGCCACAAAGACATCCGTTTAGCCCTCGCATCCTTCAGCCCTCATGGCCCACTCGAAAATGGCCATCCTGGCCATGGTGTTCAGCGACAGCTAGGGGAGTTCGAGGTGGAACATGTGCAACACCTCCCCCAGCAGCCGCGAAGATAGGATCCCAAGCCCCGCCTCGAAGAAGGCTTCAAAAACGATGGTTTCATTGTCTTGAGGCGTTGGGATTTCTTCTCCTTCCGGAAGGCACGCCTCGTAAGGATTTTCCACCCCGTCCTTGCAGGCCTACGCCTTGGACTCTCTCATCGAGGAGGTCTTCTATAGCTCGAAGGTTTACTCTAGCTTCTCCTTCGATGGAGGTCTCAAGCCCTTTGGCTCCTGAGGCCTCGACTGCAGCTGCTGTTTGCACCTGGACCGACGAAGGCACTATAGCAGCGTGGAGGCTAGGCTTCGATGATGTCTTCTTCGATGATGTATTACCCTGTACGAATTGTGCCTATAAATACCCCCTCATTACTATTAAAGGGGGGACCACCGAATACTTGGTATACAAAAATACACATACTTCCGGACGTAAGGGTTTTACTCCATTCGGAGGCCTGAACCAGACTCAAATACTTTGTGCAATAGTAAGCCCTTCGAGGCTCATTAAACCTGCCATGTAATAATTTATTACACCAACACATCTGATTATGGATCATTTAGAAATAGTAATATTATAAGTCTCATGAATGAGTCACATACTCATTGAATCCATAATGATAAAGTTTATTTCAAGGAATAGAACAGTATTACATAAACATAGTATGTCTCGTACAACATCTTCATGTTGACTCTAGGGCATAATGTTAACACAGGACTTACAGTCAGCAATACGAGCACGCTCAAAAATATCCAAGGCATATTGGCATTGGGAGAGGAACAACCTAGCCAAACTCCGCTGAACAGAAACGCCTAAAAAGTAGTGTAATTCACCAAGATCCTTCATTGCAAACTGACGTTGAAGAGTAGTGATAGTATGGTGTAAAGATGATGTTATCCACATAGAGCAGTAAGTATGCTGTGTCAGTGCCATGATGAAGGATAAAAAGGGACGTGTCTGACTTTGCTTCAACAAAACCCAGATGAAGCAAGTAAGTGGCAAAACAGTTGTACCAAGCACGTGGAGCCTACTTGAGGTCATATAGGGACTTGTTGAGACGACAAACCCAATCAGGATGAGAGGAGTCAATGAAACCAGTCGGTTGTGAGCAATAAATTGTCTCGGATAGAATCCTATGCAAGAAGGCATTCTTGACATCAAGATGGTAGATAGGCTAGTCGCAAGATAAGGCGACGAGGGTCAGCACGATGCGAACTATCGTGGGCTTGGCAACTGGACTAGATGTCTCATCATAGTTGATGCTGGGACGCTATGTGAAACCTTGAAGTACCCAGCGAGCCTTGTATCGGTCCAATGTGCTATTAGCATTGAATTTATGTTTGAAGACCCAATTGCCAGTCATAACGTTTACACCGGGAGCTCAGGGAACAAGATCCTAGGTGCGGTTCACCTAAAGGGCGTTAAATTCCTCTGTCATTGCAACACGCTAGTTTGCATCAGCGAGGGCACTACAATAGGCCTTCGGAATTGGAGACATGACATCTGCATGATAAGTCAATGGATCAGAATGCACATGAAAACCTGCTTTCTGACGTGTGACCATGTGATGAGTATTGGTGATAGGCGGGATGGATGGAACCACGCAGGAGCCAATGCGGGTGACGACAAGCTAAGGGGGTGGCACAGTAGGTTCAGCCATAAGAACCATCACTACACCATGACATCGTTTTAGCGTCAGACGTATGTCAAGAAAAATTGATATTTAACGTCACTAAATCTGTCGCTAATGCGTTGTGACAGACCATCTGTCGGTAATAGACATAAATAATGACTAATTATCTGTCGATAATGCGTTGTGACAGATTGTCTGTCGGTAAATATGTTAATAAATCTCAGTTTATATGCCGCTAAAAATATTTTTGCTTGCGCGCAAAAAAAAATTAGCCAAGCACGCCTATAAAAAATTGAAACGTGTGGCGCGGTGATGTATCCGACTTAGTCAAAAACCCTACCCACACCCACACCCACACCCACACCCATGCGTAACCCTCTCCAGCAACATTCTCCCCAGCCTCGTGCGCACCTCCTCCTCTTCCTCCCCTGCCGTTTCGTCCCCGGCCGCCGCCTCGCTCCCCCCACCCCGCGTCCCCGCCTGGCATCGCCTCGCTCCTCCCACTCCGCTGCTCGCCCGCTTCGCTCGGCGCCGTCGGCCACCACGTGCTCCAGTCCGATGCCACCGCTCAGCGGCCAGCGCCGCCCCTCCCCCTGGTCCGGTGCTGCCTACAGCAGGGGTCGTGTGGTCATGTGCCAGGCAGTAGGGGTCGTGTGGTCGTGTGCTAGGCAGCAGGGGTGGTGGCGGCGATGGTGCGTGTGGTGTTCGACGAAGTGCCCAGCAGCAGTGCAGCAAGGCATGCCTCTCAGCTGATAGATTCTGAAACTTTTCAGCGTTATACTGACATACAGAACAAAAATTTTCTCATTATTTATGTGCATGTGCATTCCAAAGGGATTTCCTGGGCCAGTCCATTATTCAACCACCAATCATACCAGGTAGCTGAAGAAATACTGTGTATTTTATTTGCTTTTTATGGAAGATCCATCTGTACTCAACTGAAAACGAGTTGGTCTGTTATTTGTATTAGCTTACAGATGGATCAACCTGACCAAACATCCATATGTAGCTGATTTTGTAGATGAGGGGAATTGGTCTGTTGCTATTTCAGTTTCATTTAGTCATACTACTCTGCTTAAGTCTAAGGTGGAGTTGTAAAATCAATGGCCTTCTGCTACAAAGTGCTATTTAATTTTGCATACCATTTGTTGGTAGCAGCAAAGAGTGTGATACTAAAGTAGAACTTTTGTTCCGACGAGTAGCAGACTATGTAACAAACTGCCTCACAATTCTAGCAAATATGGCTCCTCACGTGCATAGGATGAGTGCATATGCATCTCAAAGGCTGGTTAGCCTCTTTGACATGCTTTCTTGCAAGTATGTTAGCCCAATCTTTCTCCCAGTTTATTTACCTTGATCTTTCGTTGCTTGAATGGAACCTAAAGTGACCTTGTCTTTTTCTTTTATGCCCCATGCTCTAGGTATACCAAATTAGCTGAATTAAAAAATGACAAGGCTCTCAAAGTTGTATCTGATCAAATCGAAGCAGACAACATCTCTGATGATATGGTACTCAAACAGTTTTCTCTCGATGGCATCTTTGTGTTTATTTTTCACTAAACAGTGGTTTACTTTTCAGTCCACAGTGGTTTATTTTTCACTAAACAGTTTGTTTATTTTTCATTAACAAAAACTGCCGTTCATAGCGTGGTGAAGGAATGAAGGTGAGGGTTATACAATACTTGAAAGCTGCTGCTTTAACTATAATATTTTGATAGTTGTATATTTCTTATTCTTTGACCTTAAGTTACATCTGTTGTGCTTCAAAATATTTTATGTTCAGATTAATTGGCATGACAACATATATGATATATCATCTGTTTTTCGGATGTTTACCCAGTTACGGTGTACATATGAGCAAGAAAGTCACCCTGAGGAGTTCTTTATCCCATATGCATGGCGACTTGTCCTATCACAAGGGTAATGATTTCCTATTCGGTCTTTAGGTTGTCATGTATAAGATGCAAAAAACAGTTGTCTTAGGTATGCGGTGAGCAATACTGAAAAAAATGCCTACAATGTTTCCGGTCATGCAAAATGCCTTAGTTTTGATTATAGCATCTTATCCTACAAGGTTATCATAGCTCAGTTTTCACATGTTATATGAAATTTCCTTATTTAGGCCCACTAAATGTGGGTTATGCAGAGTTATGGACAAAATTGGCTCATCATCAGTCAGACACAATGTGGTTGAATTTTCTCCGGTCTTTTATTGCTAACTAGATATTGTTTATCACTTGCTGTTTTTTCTCATTTCCGGACATTTGTCTTAGTTGATGGCAGGGTTATATATTTCTCCTGTGCTTTATTCCGAATTTCTGATGTCTTAAACTTCAACCTGCACTGATTTTTCCTGTGTTCTGCATTTTACCAGATTCTCTTTCAATCCTGGCGCCATAAATCTGTTCCCCGTGGAGATTCATGTTGATGTGAGTTACTCTCTTTAGCCTCGCCTTTTTGATGTTATTCTCTTTCCTCATTTTTGAAATGAAACCAGATCATGATGGTGTATATATTTCTGAATTAAAGCACATAAACCTCTGCACTGTATGAGTAAATATTATAGCAGGTTTCACACGCCCAAAATGGTAGAATCCTTTGGATTCAGTTTTTCCTTGTGGAGTTCCAATCTAATAATCACTTTACCTTCATTTTGCATATGTAATGACACTTTTTTTCTGCCAAAATGAATTCCACTCCAGGATGATGCGCCACCCGGTGAACAAAACGTCTAAGAATGGCCTTGGATGTTGAGTTATGACTACAGCAGGGTGACATGTTCCATTTATTGTTCTTTAGCAATTAGCAATCAATTTAAGCTGATACAATAAAAGCCAAATCATTGCAGTGAGACAATATTTCTAAATGCTGCCAAGTAATTGAAGTTACTGGTTTCTAACCATGGTTGTCTTCGACTCATTATGCACCAGAATTCTTTAACATGAATTTATATTGTTATTTCGAGTGACAAATTAGAGCCATTGTTTCCTGATTAGTGCTTGTCAGATGCTGTTGGCTCTAATGTCTCGTAGTACTCGTCATGAAGACAAGAAGACCACTAATAGTATATGTGTTAGGACCCGTCTTGAAGACAAGAAGACCACTAATAGTATATGTGTTAGGACCGGCCTCCACTATGAGAGGCGTAGGCCCAACTAGAGGCCCAATTAGGGGCTAGATTTATTTCTTTAAATTAGTTATTCTGTTTCTAAAGATAGAGATCAGATTAGATTGTATTAGGATTATAAATACTCCATAAGGATCATGAAATAAAGCAAGCCTAGCAACAGCCTTGTTGCCCAGGGTTTTCTCCTAGCAGCCATCTCTCTCCCTACCGCGCGTCCCGCCACCATGGCGCCTACACGCCGTCGGCGCACCAGCAGCCGGCAGCAAGCCCCTCACCCCTACCATCTACACCCTCGGAGGATAAGTCCTACCAATCTGGTATTAGAGATGCCAGGTTCCGACGACGGTGATCCACACCAACTGGTGACGACTGCCCCGTCGACCTCGGTGACTGATCCTGTGGTCAAGGTCATGACAGTGGTGCAATCCGTCGCCAGCCTCTTGGCGCGCATGGCGGCCATGGAGGCTCATTCCCCCTATGGCCTGCCAGGGATCGGCACGACGACGCCGTTCCTGCCAGGCGTCATCCCTACCTCCGCTCCCTCATCCATACCAATCCACCAGATTCAATTTCCCTACTCCTCTTCACCGATCCCATCCATGGGTCTGCCTTCGGCAGGCTTCACCATGGGCGGTGGCATGCCCCCCCACCCAGCACCAGCGCCCCCATCTTCAGCGGCACGACAGGACCGCTCATGCAGGGCGTCGGCGCACCGCCCCCGTTCCTAGGGCCGCACCTGACACGGGACGGCGGACCGACCATCGGCGTTTCGCGCTTCTACAAGCTCGACTTCGTCACCTACGACGGCTCTAAAGACCCACTCAATTGGCTGAATCAGTGTGAGCAGTTCTTTCGAGGACAACGCACCCTTGCCTTCGATCGCGTCTAGCTTGCATCATACCATCTGGTCGGTGCTGCCCAGACTTGGTACTACGCATTGGAGCAGGACGAGGGCATGCCGAGCTGGGAGCGCTTCAAGGAGCTCTGCCACCTACGCTTCGGCCCAGCTGTCTGCATTAACAGGTTGGCCGAGCTCGCCTGCCTCCCGTTTCTGTCTAAAGTGCAGGACTACTTGGAGCATTTCAACGTGCTCCTCTGCCACGCCCACAACCTCTCCCAGTGCAAAAGACGAACTGTTTGTGGGTGGGCTTCCCGATCACATACACGTCGACGTCGAACTTTAGGAGCCGCACAACCTCCAAACGGCAATGCACTTGGCGCGCGTGTACGAACGCCGCGCCGAGGCTACACATCCGTCGATTGCAGAGCGCGTCATGCGCGCGCCACAGCGGCCGGCGTCGACAGCATCGACGCTACCCTGACCACCCGCGCCCGCTCAGCCCGCACAGGGTCCGGTGGCTGCCCTGCCGATCGCTCCCCCAGTTTCGGCTCTGTCGGCCCCGACGCCATTGCAGGCATCCGCACGGAGGACACGATGCATCTCCACGTCTACATCCATGGCCATCGCCACCTCGCCCTCCTCGACTCCGGCTCGACCCATAACTTCATTAACACCGGGGTCCTGCACCAGCTGTGGCTGCCCATATCCACACATCCCACCATGCACGTGGTCGTGGCAAATGGGGATCGCGTCTCATGCAAAGGGGTGGCACGCGACGTCGCGCTCCGGATCGACCACGAGGACTTCTCCGTCAGCTGCCTCAGCATCGACCTTGGGGGATTTGATGTCGTCCTTGGCATTGAGTTCCTATGCACCCTCGGGCCTATCCTGTGGGACTTTGAGAACCTCTCCATGGCGTTCTGCCGCGGCTCCAGGCGCATCCGGTGGAACGGCCTGGGTTCCCCCCGCGTCGACAACCTGGAGCCGGCAACCCGTACGGTGGCCACGGCACCTGACCATCCCCTGCTGGACCGCCTGCTGCACCAGTATGGGGTTGTTTTTGAGGAACCCCGTGGCCTTCCCCCAGCACGGCCCTACGATCACCGCATCCACCTCCTATCGGGGACATATCCAGTGGTCGTCCATCCCTACCGCTACCCGCAGCTCTAGAAGGACGAGCTCGAGCGACAGTGCGCCGCCATGCTCGCCCAAGGCATCATCTGGCCCAGTACATCTTCATTTTCCGCGCCGGTCCTCCTGGTACGGAAGGCTGATGACTCATGGCGTTTCTGCATCGACTACCGCGCCCTCAACGACAAGGCATCCAAGGACAAATTTCTGATCTCGGAGGTCGATGAGCTCCTCGACGAACTCCATGGTGCGCGGTTCTTCACCAAGCTTGACCTTCGTTCAGGGTACCATCAGGTGCGGATGCACCCGGCGGACATTGAAAAGTCGGCTTTTCGCACTCACCATGGCCACTTCGAGTTCCTCGTCATGCCGTTCGACCTCTCCAACGCTCCGGCAACCTTTCAGGCTTTGATGAACGACGTGCTCTGACCCTTCCTATGCAGGTTCATCTTGGTGTTCTTCGACGATATACTCATTTATAGCTCGTCGTGGGCCAAACATCTGCAGCACGTCCACCTCGTCCTCGATGCACTTCGGGCACACCAACTCCACCTCAAGCGATCAAAGTGCTCCTTTGGGGCGATCTTGGTCACCTACCTCGGCCACGTTATTTTCGCGGATGGCGTCGCTATGGACAACGACAAGGTGGACGTCGTCACATCATGGCCGGTACCTTGCTCGGCATGGGGCCTACGTGGCTTCTTGGGCCTCGTCGGCTACTACCGGAAGTTCATTCGTGACTTCGGCAGCATCGTAGCTCTCCTCACACGGCTCCTACGAAAGGACTCATTCACATGGTCCAAGGAG
>KE372732.1:158649-173117 GCA_000418225.1 Zizania latifolia | reverse complement strand
ATGCTTCACGTCTTCTTTCCCCGTTGACAATAACTCATCATCCCCATGGTATACACCATGGCTCCTCAAGGGCGAGCTGTTTGAGGAGGCAGGGAGAGATGTTAGGATCGGCCTCCACTATGAGAGGCGCAGGCCCAACTAGAGGCCCAATTAGGGGCTAGATTTATTCCTTTAAATTAGTTATTCTATTTCTAAAGATAGAGATCAAATTAGATTGTATTATGATTATAAATACCCCATAAGGGTCATGAAATAAAGCAAGCCTAGCAATAGCCTTGTTGCCCAGGGTTTTTCCCTAGCAGCCGTCTCTCTCCCTACCGCGCGCCCCGCCACCACGGCGCCCACACGTCGCCGGCGCACTAGCAGCCGGCAGCAAGCCCCTCACCCCTACCATCTACGCCCTCGGAGGATAAGTCCTACCAATATGCTCTGCTCTTTTTCTCAGTTTAAGCCTTCTAATTCTTCACTTAATTCCTCTTACAAGTAACTGATGTCTATTACTTGCATTTTAGGCCAAATTCCTGGATCACCCAAGCCATCTGCTTTTTCAAATTTACCAGATATGTCCCCAAAGAAAGTCTCATCTTCTTATAATGTGTATGTCTCTCCTTTGTGGCAAACAAAGGTATCTACTTCTCTTATCATTTCTATATTTTGATTGTTTTACTCTATCAGTTTCTCTTTACTCAGTTATAGTTAATTCTTAAGCAAACTATATTCCATCCCAATTTGCTTTTCTTTTGTAGTTTTACGCATGATCTTTTTAATGCATGCTTCTTTATATCACCTAACAGATGGATGCCTTGCTTCAATTCACTTTGTGGTTCTTTTTTAATAGCTAGTAATGAAAATTAAAAACTGCAACATTTGTTTCTTGACAATGCTGGAAGGTTTATGTCCTTGTCTATGTTAGATTATCAAAATATGTTGTAACATTTTGTATCATCTAATTTCAACTATTCAAAACCAAAGCGCTTGATTTGTTAGATAGTTACATTTACGTAGGACAAATAATCCTTAGCTTAATATCTTCATTGTTTTATTTTTGTCTGTTAGGTATTACACACTTATGTATAAGGGTATTGAGATAGTAGAAATTATCTATCATGCAGATATCCATTATTTTGGATTGTCTATATTGATAAAGTTGAAGCATCTAGCCAAGATAGAAACAAGAAGATTGACAAGGTTTACTGGTGAAAGCTTTAGTTACAACACATATTGAATCTGGACAGAGTCTTGCTCTTTTGGACAGTTCTAATGTAGAACTTAAGTTGATCTTTTGGACAACTCTAATGTAGGACTAAAGTTGGTGTTCTAGTGTGATCTTTTGTACATTGTGACCTTAATATATGATTTGCATGAGTAAATTGTGTTTCTGGACTACATGTGTTGAATGGATATATATGTGTTGAATAGAGTATCTAATTTAATGTTGAATGTACTGTTTCATAATTTGCATATATATATATTCAATTTTAAATAGGTTATTTATCAAGTCGTCAGACAATCTATTGTTATATGTCATTTTTGCAAGCAGCAAGATGTCTGTCGGTAAAGATTATCTGTCGCTAAAACTCAACTATTTCTAGACAGGTCGTCTGTTGGTAAAGGTGTAGTCTGTCAGTATAGGACTTTAACCATAAGCTTTGTCTTCACACACATTTTTTGTAGTTAAAAGTCTTTCCTGATAATTTTTTTGACGTTAAATGATGCTTTCACCAATAGATTTCCTTTCGACAAATCGATGCCATGGTGTAGTACATCACTGAGGGAGGCAGGGTGCTGCTCTACACTAGAACCAAGGCCACGTAGGAAGACAACGTCAGGCGTGGCGTGCATGTAGGGGAGCTTGGGGGCGACGTGGCCACGTGGGGCGCATAGGTGGGGAATCCCAATGGCGTGGCCCTGTGTGGCACGCAAACCGAGGGGTGGGAGGACATCGGTGCCACACGTAGCGCGCAGGCAAGGAAGTCTAAGGGCAACGTGGCTGCACATGTCACACAGGTGGGGAAGCTCAAGAGCAGCACGGCCACACGTGGCGTGCAAACCTAGGATCGTGGGGAGAATGTTGCCGTGCGTGGCGCGCAGGCGGAGAAGTCCGGGCAACATGGCCGCGCGTGGCGCATACTCCCTCCGGTATAGAAAAACAAGTCATTTTAGCTTTTTACTAAAGTCACATAAAACAAGTCGTTTTGGCCAATATGTAGCTATTCTCCCTGTTTTACCCCTCAGTTAGCTTCCTCTCCCGTTGCGTTCCTCTCTCTCCGCATGCACACCTGCGCCCTGTGCCATTCAAAAACGCTTCATTACTCGTGGCTGTGTTCCTCTCTCTTCCTCTCTCCTCTTTCCTACGCCATGTCGCTTCGTTTCTCGTGACTGTTTGATCCTATCTCTCTCCATGCAAAAAATCAAGACACACATGAAGAGAGGGGCACCAGGAATCGAAGTGCAGACCCATAGGTTGAAAGCTCGCGTCACTCACCACTAGGAAGAGAGAACACTGTTGATTGATTGTAAGTGTTATTTAATATGAGCAAAGAAGGAAAAATACCCTCTAATTAATGACTCCTTGGTATCTAAAATTATGTTTTAAATGACTTATTTTTCTATACCGGAGGGAGTAGGTGAGGAAGCCTGGCGGTGGTGCGATAGCGTGTGGCACGTAGGCCGATTATGGCAGCGTCGGTGCCACGTGGCGTGGCAGCCTAGAGGGGCGCATAGACTAGGCAGAGTAGTGTCGGTGCCATGCGTGGTACGGTAGCCTAGAGAGGCCCGTCGGCCTGGAGAGAAGCCATGCGTGGTGGTTCCATGGAGGGCGCGGCCAGGGTTGCCTCAGTGGCCTCGGGCACCACACCGGTGGAGCGCCAAGTTCCTATAGGAGGGAGCAAGCTAGAGGGGCTAGTGTGCACTGGCTAGATCTCAAAGTCAACGAGAAAATCTAGATCGCTAGCTGTAGATTCATGGGTTTTCGAGAAGAGAAACTGGGATTCGTCAAAGGTGACGTGTTTGGTGATGATGACCATATTGGATGTAAGATCGAGACACTGGTAACGCTTATGTTCATTGGAATAGCCCAAGAAAACATAGAGAGACGAGTGGGGTGCAAGCTTGTGAGGTGCAGTAGAGAAAAGTTTGAGGTGGCATGCATAGCCAAAAACACGGAGGTGGTTATAGGATAGATGAGTACCATATAGGGCAAAGAAAGGGGTTACAGAAGTGAGGGTTTGGATGGCAGACAGTTAAAGAGATGTGTGGCTGTGTGGAGGCCCTCAACCCAGTAGGATGGAGGGAGAGATGCCTGAAACAGAAGTGAACGCACAATATTGTTAAGAGAATGAATAGTGCGCTCAGCTTTACTGTTCTGTTGGGACGTGTAGGAACATGACATGCGGAGGGCAACGCCATGAGTGAGGAAGAAATGGTGAGCTGAAGAGTTATCATGGCCATTGTCACACTGGACACCCTTGATTGTGCAAGAGAACTAAGTAGCCACATAAGAGAAAAAAGTGAGCTAGAGTGGAAAAGGTCTCGGACTTGAGACGTAAAGGAAAAGTTCAAGCAAAGTGTGAGTAATCATCAAGAATGATCAAATAGTATTTATAACTAGAGACACTCATGATAGGAGAGGTCTAAAGATCATAATGAATAAGGTCAAAATTCTTGTGAGTATGAGAAGAACTAACAAAAGGCAAGCGAGTGTGATGACCAAGCTGATATGCATGACAAATGATGTCACAAGTAGTTCTATTACATGATATGGCAGACGCGTTTGTAAGCTTGGAAAGAGCCTCATGGCCAGGATGTCCAAGGTGTTGCTGACCCTAGTGATAAGGCACATGAAGGTTGTCACGTCACAGGAAGGTGGAAGGGATATAGAGGGCTAGAGCTATTGAACCTGGTGATCACATTCCTAGAATGAAGATCCTTCATAGAAAGACCAAAAAGATCAAATTCAACAGAACAGTTGTTGTCAGTGGTGATTTGATGAACATAATTGAGGGACTTAATAATGTTTAGAGCAACTAGAACATTGTTAAGACAGAAGGGGCCAGGGTGTGACTAGTGTGTGTGACGGGTAAAGTGGAGCCATTGCCGGCAATGGTAAATGAAGGTGTAGAATGTGGGGGACGGAATAAGGAGATGTTACCGGTGTCGAGTGTCATATGTGAAGATGTTCCAGAGTCCATAACCCACTCGTTGGTAGAGGAGGATGTGAGAGACATGGTGCTGAAGGCATTAGCAAGGCTCTGCTGATCCCAAGAAGCCCAAGACCAAGGCATCCATGATGTGGATGTCAAGGCAGGATTGGGCAGCCCAGGATGTTGTGGAAGTGCCAAAGGAAGACCATAGGGCCCAGGCGTAGTAACCACAAATGCTTGTGGTGGCTGGATGCCAGTTGTAGCAGGCATGTTCGGGCTGGCACGAGGCTGTGATCTGCCAGGAGCAGTGGGAGGACCCATCCATATCTGAATGGTGCCGGTCCATGGGTTGTAGAAGGATGGCCAGGGAGCAGTGGTCTGGCCAGTGGACGATTGGCCGACATTCTTCCCACCACCATTGTCGCTGCCTCAACGACGACGTGGATTGGACCCGGAGGTCGAGACAAGCTGCATTGAGACAGGCTACATGGAGGAGCTTAAGGAAGTCCCCTTTGGAGCAGAAGGACCGCTAGGGCCTCCAATGGCCTTGGTACCACTGGATGGTATGGTGACAAGGGCAGTGGATGGCATTGCTGGCCTTGTTAGTTCCTCGAGGAGAAGGTCAGCGTGAATCTCGTTGAATGTTGAGAATGGATGCTGTCGCTTGAAGTGAGGGAGCATGTAGGAGAATTTGCCGCTCAACCCACGGAGCACATTCAAGACCATCATACAATCAAGAATATACTCACTGAGGTCAACAAGCACGTCTGACATGCACTTCATCTTGCAGCAATAGTCTGTAATGGAGAGATCCCCCTACATAAAGGTGTGAAACTCATTGTCGAGATGTAAGGCTCGAGTTTCACGATTATTGAGGAACTGGTGCTCGATGTTGAGCCAGGCAGTGCGGGTGGTGTTGCCATGAACACGGATGACATCCATAAGCTCAGGAGAGACGGTGCCATAGATCCAGGAGAGAATAATGTAGTCCATGTGATGCCAAGCTAGAACATGAGTAAAGACGGCATCAGAGGTTATGTGATCAGCGAGTGAATACCGGCCAAGAGTGAGGAGGACCATACCACACCATTTATTGTAGTGCGATGATGTCAGATTAAGTACGATGGAGACCAGGGACCAACTAGATGTTCTAGATGCCACCAATGTAATTTTACATGTAATCTCTAATACTACCACAGAAACTACCTATAGTGACGGGTAATTGTTGGGTTATGGGGAGGCTACGCTAGCATTAAATTCAACATTTTTACTCCGTTCGCCCAGAAATCATGTGTGTAATGAGATCATAGATCGTTACCTCTAGCCACGAGACGCGCTAGGGCAGCGGAAGTAAAGTTGATGAAGCGCGTCCTCGATCGGCTCCGCTTAGTTCCGTCTCCTCATCGGCGATGAAGACGACGTAGTCCGGAGATTTCCACGGGAAGATTAGCACCGCAGTAGCAGCGGTGCCTCCACGGTATCCACACGTACAGGGAAGGGATCACCTCAAGCCGGTATGCTAGTACCGCGTGGGACGTTAGGGGAGAGACGGCCACAACTGGTGTAGCCAGGAGAGGTGGTGGCTAGGGTTAGGTCAAACCAACAACCAGCAGCAGCCTTTTCGTCCTAACCCCTCCTCTCCTTATATAGAGCCCTCTCATGGCCTTTAATCAGTATTAAAGATCAACAGATCTAATCTGTTCGTCTGGCCTAGAAGTTTTGGTCTAGGCCCAGAATTTTTGAAAATAACCTTCTGTACGAATTTATTTCTGCCCGGAACTTCCGAAAATAACATTCTATATCGAATTTATTTCGACCTGTAAGTTCCGGTTCCACACAAAACTTCCGGTTCATTCAGAATTCACCTTTCAGGCAAACCCAGAACTTCCGATCAAACCGGAACTTCTAGTTCTTCCAGAAACCAAAACTGGGGTCGGCCCGAAACTTTCAGTCTAACCGGAACTTCCCAGTCCATATCTCATATGACGTCCTCTCTACAGATTTAGATAGAACTCTGTTTAATGTTAAAACAGCAGTTTCTAGAGCAAATCCCTAAAAGGACAATGAAAGATTAGATTGACTCATCATTGACCGGACCATGTCCAACAAAGTTCGGTTCCTTCGCTCGGACACCCCATTCCATTGAGGCGTACTTGGTGGAGTCAGTTGTGGAACAATTCCACACAGCTTTAGATGATCATTAAACTGATGGCTCAAATATTCACCTCCACGATCAGATTGTAGAAATTTAGTTGTCTTGCTTGTATGATTTTGTACCTCATTCTGGAACTCCTTGAACTTTTCAAAGGATTCAGACTTATACCTCATTAAGTAGATGTAACTAAATCTACTAAAGTCATCGGTAAAAGTAACGAAGTACTGAAAACCACTTCTGGTCATATAACTCATTGGTCCACATATATTAGTATGTACAATTGCCAACAAGTCATTTGTCCTCTCACTTTGACCAGAGAAAGACGTCTTAGTCATTTTGCCAAGTAAACAAGACTCACATGTGTCAAACTATTCGAAATCAAATGACTTCAAAATCCCATCTTTGTAGAGCTTCTGCATGCGCAATTCATTTATATGACCTAAACGACAATGCCAAATATAGGTGTGATTCAAATCATTAAGCTGAGGCTTTTTCGTATTAAAGTAATAAACATGTGTATCCTCAAGATTCAGTATATATAATCCATTCAATAATGGACAAACACCATAGAGCATACCATCCGAAAATATCGAACAACACTTGTTCTTTATTACGAATTCAAAACTGTCTTTCTCTAAACATGACGAAGAGATAATGTTTCTGTCCAAGGCGAGAATGAAATAACAATTATTCAATTCCAAAACTAATCCTGAGGGTAGTGACAAAGAATAAACGCCGACAGCCAATGCAACAACTTTTGCACCATTGCCGACGCAGATAGCAATTCGCCTCTTGCGCACTTCCTTGTCCTATTCAGTCCCTACAATGATTTGCAAGTATGAATCATTGATCCGGTATCAAATACCCATGAATCACTTGGACGAGTAGAAAGATTAATTTCAATAACATTTATACCTAAAGTAGAAGTTACACTTCCCTTCTTTTTCTTGAGTTCTTCCAAGTACAACTTGCAATTCCTTCGTCAATGACCAGTCTTATGGCAGTGGTGGCAGGTGTCAGAAGTAGCAGGGCCAGTCTTGGACTTTCTAGCTGGTTTAGACTTAGAGCTCGAGATTGCATCTGAAGCTTTAGCCTTTCTCTTACGTTTTCTCTTCTTGCTATTCTTCTGAACCATCATCACATGACTATAATTCTTTTTAATGCTTTCCTCAGCAGTCATTAGCTTTCTATGCAATTTAGCCATGCTTTTCTCTATGCTATTCATATGAAAATTCAAAATGAACGACTCGAAAACCAAATTTTTTAGGCTCTCAATGTAACCAATCATCTTGATCACATGAGGATTGACTAGGCTGCCTTCCGCCAACCTGCACGTAAACAAAGACTTTGAGATGTTGTACCTCTCAGTCCGTGCTTAGTTCTTAAACATGCCTTTGAATCCCACGATCATATCATAGGCATCCCTGTCCTCATATTGCTTCTAAAGCTCGGAGGACATACAGGCAAGCATGAGACAGCTGACATCAATTGAATCGTTGACGTGCTTCTTATAAACCTGCCGATCCACAGTAGATGCATCATCTTTTGGTTCATCAGGATTGGGCTCCTCTAGAACATATTCATTTTCTCTTGTTTGAGAACAATTCTCAAGTTTCTATACCAGTCAATAAAGTTTGTTCTAGAAAGCTTTTCCTTTTCAAGAATTGATCGCAGATTAAAAATGAAAGTGTTCTTAGCATTAGGTGCCATGATCTACAACAAAATTGCAAGGTTCAGCACTATGCTATGTGAATCTTCTATCAAATAAAAGATTCTCCACTATGTGTAAAATAATCGCTTTCCCTCTAACGACACACAGTGGGACAAGATCCATATTCAACTAACTCCTAGTGAGCTTTGGCATCACTGCTAGAAGATTAGTGACATAGGTAAGTAACAACTTGCTAATAATATCCTATGTGACTCTTATTTGTTGGGGTGGCATCGAATGCCTCGACGCCCAACTCCATGCCCCAAAGCCCAAAACCGTTTTGATAGCTTTGTTAAGCAAACCAATACTATGCATGTGGTTGTCTGACATCCATCCTAACTGGTTAAGATAAAAGATGGCACCCTGCTTTGATAGACCCACCATATCATGATCAAAACCATTGTAGGTGCAGCTATTGGAAAGGGCATCAAAGTTCTTAATTTTCTAAGGGAAACTATTCTAACATGGTAACGATGCCTACCACACACGGAAACATGAAAGAATAGTTGACAGAAACATAAGTAAACATCACATGCAATCACATTAACTGTGACATAGTATAGCCCTTTTCACATGGTGATCTCCATCTCCATGGTTCCTATCCTTCGGGTCATCACGCTTCAAGCCTCCATGAACTTATATCAGTCTATGATATATCTAATAGCACTATACTAATTACATGAGCAGAAGCATCACATGTCGATGCGCAGGTCATTTAACATTTGAACAGCCTTGGGTTGCCATTAACCATGACACACAGGCCATGAAAATTACATGCATGCATCATATACCCTACAAGGCCATACCAGTCACAACATTCTCTGCAAAAATAAGTTAGGCGTAGAATCTACATGTGACTGAACAAGACCCAGAACTTCCGGCTCAAAGGCCCAGAACATCCGGTCGAAGGGCCCGGAACTTCCGAGTCAAACCCGGAACTTCCAAAATTACCGTTCTGCATCGAATTTATTTTGGCTCGGAACTTCCTGGTCACACCCGGAACTTCCAAAAATAACCTTATGTACGAAAATTATTTCGGCCCAGAACTTTCGATCAAACCAGAACTTCTGAATATCCGACACAAGAACAATATATCTAATCTATTTCCACCACATATCACCTATATGTGATCGATCTAGATCGAACACTACGCATGTAGGCTCTGATACCACTGTTGGGTTATGGGGAGGCTATGCTAGCATTAAATTCAACATTTTTACCCCGTTCGCCTAGGAACCATGCGTGTAATGAGATCATAGATCGTTACCACTAGCCACGAGATGCGCTAGGGCAGCGGAAGTGGAGTTGATGAAGCACGTTCTCGATCTGCTCCGCTCAGTTTTGTCTCCTCGTTGACGATGAAGACGATGTAGTCCGGCGATCTCTACGAGAAGATCAGCACTGCAGTAGTAGCGGTGCCTCCACGGTATCCACACGTACATGGACGGGATCACATCAAGCCGGTATGCTAGTACCGCGCGGGAGGTTAGGGGCGAGACGGCCACAACCGATGTAGCCAGGAGAGGTGGCGGCTAGGGTTAGGTCAAACCAACAACCAGCAACAGCCTTTTCGTCCTAGCCCCTCCTCTCCTTATATAGAGCCCTCTCATGGGCCTTTAATCAGTATTAAAGCCCAATAGATCTAATCTATTCGTCTAGCCCGAAAGTTTTTGTCCAGGCCCAGAACTTCCGAAAATAACCTTATGTACAAATTTATTTCTGCCCAGAACATTCGGTTCAACCGAAACTTCCGGAAATAACATTCTGTATCAAATTTATTTTGACCTAGAAGTTTCGGTTTCACCCGGAACTTCCGGTTCATCCAAAATTCACCTTTCAGGCAGGCCCAAAACTTTCGATCAAACCGGAACTTTCGGTTCCTCCAGAAACCAAAACTGGGGCCAGCCCGAATCTTTCGATCTAACCAGAACTTCCGGATGCTCTAGAACCCAGAACTTCCGCCCTTAAACCAGAACTTCCGATTCTCCCATAATTCTCTTGGATATATTTCCATCAGTAATAACCCCTATTAATAACGGGCATGTCTCTCGTCACTCTTATCACGTCAGTAAAATCTAGTCATTAGTGATAGGTAAACACCCATCACTAAAGAGGGCCACAATATCCACTCGTCACTATAGGGTACCCTTTAGTAAAGGGCCAAAATGTCAACCTGTCACTATAGGGTACCCTTTAGTGATGAACGACAATGTCAAAACATCACTAAAGGGTGTCATGTCGGCCCGGACATGGACATATACAAACCCTTTAGTGACACGTCGACATTGACACTCATCACTATAGGAAACCTCTAGTGATGGGTATTTATTTAGGCCTGTCACTAATGTTATGGTCATATTGTAAAAAATAATTTTTTTAGGTTGTATCCTGAATTAAAGCTAGAATTTGGTAGCCAACATTTTACATTGCAAACACATCACAGAACATTAATTTTATCACATAATACGACAACACAATTTGTATTGCAAAAACAAAGCACACATTACATAAATGAGCCAATCACCAACTATTACAATTCATTTACATTGCAACCAACAAAAATTAATTATTAACACTACAATGGAATTCTCCCTTCGGAAAGATGACTTTTGTCATTAAGAATGTCCCTAGCCATCCTCGGATGTTATGCAAGTCAGTCTCCTGGAGAAAATATTTAGGTATGCTGAATTCCTGCGAAATGAGTTTTTTACATTAGTCGGTGTTTACATAAGTAAAAAATAAATTCAACATAGCAATTACATATATGATAGTATCTTACTTTCGGTGATTGAAATTCCACTGCATTTAATGCCGTCATCATATGATATACAACATAAAATCCGCATTGGTTGCTAGGAGGTTGAGTGTAGCACTGTTATGGAAATACACGATTAGTGAGGACAACACATTTAATTGGATAAGACGAACATTTAGAGACTTATCGGTACCGCGGTTTTATGCACCAACTGTCAGCTTTCTATTGCGTTAGATGGACCAGTACCAGCACCGAAAGCTCTATAATAAGGTACAATAAAAATGAGTTCAGTGAGAATAGGTTAAAGATTCAACTTCTAATAATAAAGTAAAAAAAACCTTACTCATCGATTATGCTTCTGATTATGTAGTAGTCTCTTTCGGTGCGGTCACCATTGGGTCCTAATGGTCTTGCTGAGTCGATATACCATACAATATTTCACTTGGGGGTGAAGAGTAGTAGGACCTAGTGTCCTCCCATGTTGTGTTTGCACATGATGAAATATTCTTTCTAGATGGATAGGGATAAGACTTTACTTATGTAGGTCACGCATGACTCCCTATCAGACTTGATGGCTGATAATACTGACATCTGTGGATCAAGAAATAGGAATGGTCGCTTTTTCCTGCATTCTTGCCACATTAGCCTACCAATTAAAAAAGTAATTAATACCACATAATTACATGTCGACCTTAATTGAAAGGCTCAGTTAAGTGTCCATGTATTGCTGATCAGTCCACCTATAGGGATACCCAAGATGGTGATTGAAGCGGTAGGGAAGCATTGCGCTCTTGAGCTCCAAGGTCGACTCTAAGAATCAGAGCCAAGATTTATACAGGTTCGGACCTCCTAGAGGATAATAACCATATGTCCTGTGGGCATGTAGATTGATGATTGGCTAAGCTATATAATGCGAGAGCTTATAAAAGCATAAAGCATACCTCTAGGGTGGCCTCGCCCCTTTACATAATCAAGGGGCAAGCTGAACAAATCCAGGACTCTGGCCCAAGTCGGTTTCCTAATATCCAGGATAACATACCGAACTCTTGGCCTATTTCCTATTTATAAGGATTCTGGTACAAGTATATCTTCTTATACCAGATTATGGTGTTTAGTTTCTAGATACGGCACTGATATACCTTATCAGAATTGAACCCTTCTTCATGGATCATACTAGACTTCAAAACTTAGCTAGGCCCACTCTTGGTCCGGACTAATAAAGCCCAACACAGGGTACCCGAGGGTCATATCCCCAACATTAAGTGACTTACAATGTCCAGCATCACAGCAAGCTAACATCATGAGCCTCCATGTTGAATAGATCGTATAGATTATCGAAGCCATCAAGAAAATAGCCATCGATGGTCATGAAATGTTGATCCTTATACATTACGACAATGGATCTCTTGTTCATGTTGCAGTGAGTCAGATAGAATGCATGTACATCCATTAGAGATTGCCCTACCTTCCTTAGCTGATCTTGTGCTAGTAGAGGCTTGCCAAATGAGAACTTTGGGTTGGGCTGAGTCCAGGCTGACCCCACATTAGGCTTCACAACATTTTTTGGCTTTTTGGCGACAGTCTTCTTCGAGTTTCCTTTGATGACAGCTAGCTTTTTAGTACTTAGCAAAACAATGGTCATTTTCTCTTTGTCAACTACAACAAGCTGAGCAGTAGGCTAAGCAGGAGGTTGAGCTGGAGCCTGAATAGGAGGTTGAGTAGGAGGCACCTGAGCCTGGCTAGCAGATGTGTTTGTTGGGGAACGTGAAGGCTACGCTAGCTAAAAATAAAATTTTCTACCGCGCACATCAGGATATCTTGGTAAGAGAGGTACCATAGATCGTTACCACTTGGCGCTCACTGTAGCGGAAAAAAGTTAGAGTAGCGAGTCATTCCAACATGCGCGTGCCGATGTGGTCGAGGAGCCGATCAACGTGGTCAGGAGATGATGTCGGGAAGCCGATCAACGTCCTTGGGAACTCCCAAGGACTGATGTCGGTGAATTACCGAGCAGTCCACCCAAGGGGGTACCCAAGGTGGTGAATAGATATGTAAGGAAAGCGCAGTGCCTTTGAACCCGATGGCTAACTTTAGAAAACAAGAGCCAAGATTTATACTGGTTCAGGGCTCTCGGGGGATAATAGCCCTACATCTAGTGTTTTGGTGTATTATATGGTGTCTAAGCTTACAAAGCAATGAGCTTGAGAGCTATAAGACAAATCAATTGAGATTGGATGATTCGATGATTAGATCGATGTCTCTAGGGGGTGCCTTGCCCCCTTTATATACTCAAGGGGCGAGCTCGATGACCTAGGACTCTATCCCGTATCAGTATCTCTGATTCCTCAGATTACATACTAAATTCGGGTGCTAATTCTCTAATTACAAGGATTATGGTATAAATATATCTCTACATACCGGATCTAGGATTCGGTTCCCTAATAAGGACTTAACCTTCCTTATCGGGACTAAAGCCCCTTCGTGAGCCATACTAGACTCCAATGCCAGACATGGCCTGCTCTCGGTCTGGCTTGATAAGCTCATCATAGGGTACCTAGGGGTCATATCCCCGACAACTTGTCCTTCAAGTCGACGATGCTGCTGATCCAATCAGCGACACCGATGCATATCAGCGAAGCAATAGAGCATAGACTCTACTGGTATCCACACATCCAACGGTGGAACTATTGACACCAGAATTTGAACCGGCGCATCATCGTCTAGGTGCACTGGGCAACAAAGAGCCGATGGGCCACTGATGGTGGGCTTTAACAGGCGAAGACAGGTCGCGTGTGGCATTGGCTGATACTTCGTTATTAGTTCTCATTTAGTTAATAAATAAATTAAGTCAGTTAGGATTCTACGTTATCTCTAGATGACGTGTCAACCCTGCTATAAATATGTAAGACTGGGGTCATTGTAAACACACACAATTCAGTTAATCAAACCCTTCGGCGTATTGCCAACTTTAGGTACGTAGCATTAGGGCGATTCTCCACCGGAGTTATGGCTGCATCGGTTGAGTCCGATCTCTAACTTCGACGGAGATAGCCCATTGGTAAACTGATTCATATGTTCATGGCTTTCTCGGTTGAGATCGATACTATGATCAGATAAAGTAGGTTTGCTAGTTATTGGTTAAATACATTGATTATTATTCTTCTACCGTGCTTTATAAATTGGATCTCTGTATTTGACAATCAAGGTGGTTTAACTCATCAAATTAGGTTAGATCGTATGTCAATCGGTAATGGCACGCTACCTTGGTTAGGTCTGATCCATGGCGTTGACGGGGTCACATACAGGACGATCTGGCTCAATGCGCTAAAATGACATTTGTCGGAGTTTTAGCCGACAAATTATCTATAACTCTATTGATCGGATTTATCATGATCATTATGCTCTTAATAACCTATCTTTACGCTGCATCGGTTTAGTTCGAATTATAGAGATTGGTATTGTGGAGTTATGTTGCTGGAGCCGATTGGCAGGGTTTATTGTTTTACATGGATTTGTCTTGATGCATCATGATTCTCGTATGTGCTATCATTGTCGATGCCGATGGGCTATCGCCCATAGCGTTAGGACATCTCACTACTCACCTAGACAGCTTACCAGGACCCTCTAACACAAAAATCCCACCTAAAGCCACCAAGCCTAAGAAACCCAACGTCCAAGCTCATCCCAAGAAGCCGCATTTCCATT
>KE372732.1:67311-86582 GCA_000418225.1 Zizania latifolia | reverse complement strand
TCTTCATCCTTCACCTCCCTTCGGAGGCCATCTTCAATCTTCAGTTGACAATCACTCATCATCTGGGAGCCATGAGGCCCACAGTCTTCACCATGGCTCCTCAATCTCTAGGTCGGCGAACTGAGCGTTCACCCACCGATGCAGTTCTATAAAGCATCAAGATAAGTGTCAGCCAATATTCCAATTCAAAATTATTGACGATAATATTAGACAACCGTACTTTTGTATTCACTGACTGCTTCATCGGCCTTATTCTTGGTGACTATGGTGGCCACCTCGGAGGCGGTGATCTTCTTCTTCAGCTCGGCCGCCTCGGCCATAGCTTTCGTCGCCCTTTCCTTGGCCTCATCATGTTCGGCCACGGCCACCTCCGACGCAATGATCGACTGCTCAGCCATGGCAGGCGCCGTCTGTAATTGGGCTTCCGGGGTCGCCAAGTCTATTAATCGCCATGATTAGACTGATGTAACGCAAATACCACCAATAGCTTATGAAGTGGCTAGATACTTATCGAAGGATCGGATGTCCAACTAGGTGTGGAGAATCTCATTGTCCTTCTCTGCCATCCTCCAGGCGGCCTCCCTCCTCGCCAGCTGCTCCATTAATCGCTATAGCAAGTACATGGTCAGCTATAAATGATAGATTAGAAACAGAAATTCATGTAAGCCTGACTTATGATGGTTGCATGGCCGAGACGGCTGAGTGCGTTAGAGCATTCTACTAACCCCTGATGCACTTCATCGCCAACAGGGCCCGGGCCACTTCTTGACCACGTCGCCTCCACCGATGGCGGCACCGCATTTTCTGGCTCCCCCACTCAGGGGTCGTCGGTCGGCTGCTCTCCCATCGTTGTGTCGATAGTTGGGCCAGCTGTGGTCGGCACGGCTCCAGCATCAGTCGGGGCACCGCTGCTGGGCACGGTTGTGGTCAGCGCCCCTACAATCGGGGCTTCCGCTGGTCAGCCCTCGGGGGTTGGCGCAGCTACGGTCGGCCCAGTAGCGGCCGTGAAAATAACCACATCAGTGCTCACCACCACCACCACAGTCGTTGTCGCACCAGCTGGCGCGGTCGCCGCCGCGTCATCCCTTTCGCTGACCACCCTAGAGCCATTGGTCACCGATGGGCTAATCAAGCCACCATCATCGGGCAACGGTTCCAGCATGCTGTCAAATAGACAAAGGTTAAACCTATTGCCCGCATGGTGTTCCTCAATGTTGGTAAGGCATCAACTTACCAGGTGGACTTCTGGAATGCGCTCCTCTTCACCCTGGGATATTTGCCCGAAGGGCGTCCCGATGGCGGAGGAGGAGGCGGTGGAGGTGGAGGTGAGGGCGATGATGACGATGATGCCATCACTTTCGCCCCACCAGTTGGCCCGGCATCAGACGTCTTCGAGTCAACACCAGCCTCTCCAGGAAACGATGATGGCACCTTGGGTTTCCCCTGAGACACCACAGCCATGCGTGGTTTCTTCGCCGCAGGAGGACAAACGTCTTTGTCCTTCTTCTTCTTTGTCCCGATCAGCACAATCGGCCGGTCGATGTCCTTTTCCCCACCTCACGGGGCCGCTCGGGCAAAGGTGCCAGCGAGCAATAAGCTTCTCGCCCCTGCAATAAAGACCCCATGAGCACCCGTCTGGTGATATTACCAAACAACAATGCAAAAACAATAAACAAGAAGCAAGGCTTTACGGCCGGTCAAGGATTAAGCAACTTGTACGAGCATGGGCCGTCCTCATTTCCGATCACCGTCTTGGGGGCAAAGAGGTCTCGCACTCGCTTTGCACCCTCTTCCATGGTCAGGAGCTCCGAAACTCCTGAGAAGAGTCTGACCACCCCGCATACTCGTACCGTGGCCGCGCTCGGCTCTTGCACGGCTGAACGTGGCGGAGCACAAAGTTAAGGGCCACGTGGACCCCAGTCAACTTCTGCTTCCAAAGCTCGTCGATCTCTCAGACAAGCTAGTTCACCTGGGCCTGGTCCTCTGACCCGCACTGATCCGACTAGGTCAAGGCCTGGGCCAACACGCGGTCGGTCTTTGGTGAAAGAGGCAGCTCGTGGTTCCTGATGTAGAACCACTCTGAGTGCCAGCCCTTGTTAGACATCGGGAGGGGGACGGAGATGTACTCGGCCGCCTTACCATCACGGAGCTGGATCTCGGCTCCACCAACGACCCTCTTCTTCAGATATCGCAGATAAAAGAAGTAGCGGAAGAGGTTGAAGTGGGGGTCGATGCCGAGGTAAGCCTCGTAGAGATGAATAAAAATGGAAATGTGAAGAATGGAGTTAGGGGTGAGGTTGCAAAGTGAAATATCGTATTGATGGAGGAGGCCTCGATGGAAAGAATGGGCTGGCAAGCCAAACCCATGATGAAAAAAGGACTCAAACGCCACCAGTTCGTTGGTGTTCAGAGTCAGAAGGCTCTCCCCAGCCGCAGCACACCACAAGGACAGCGCCTTCATCGGGAGAACTCTGGCCTTCTTCAGGAGCTGAATTCGCCGTTCCGAAGCGCTGGACCTCATGAACTCTTTCGATCGGTCAACGCCGGTGCTAGAGTCGGTGGTTGCCATCGAGACATTGCACGGAGGAGTGAGGGGCTTTAGATTAAAGAGGCGCCAAGCTTTGCGAAGGCACACTACAGAACGGCAGTGGCGACCGGGACGACGAGGTGCCAGTGGGAAAGTTTTAGGCTAGAGGAAGAAGATGAACAGCAAAATCGTGCAGCAGACGAAGCGCTAAATGGGCTATTTATAGCCGACTGCATGATGGTTCGGGCCCCCACTCTGCCGCAATCACCTCGGGACAAGCTTGGAAAGTGAGCCCATGTTATTTCTCGCCGGTCAAACCGCCACGACGACCCCATCTGACCGCTCAAAGCAAATCGAACGGTTGCGCATGGGAACCGAACCGACGCCTACTCCAACCGACATCCGCAGCCAGGGTGCCTGGGAGCTCGTGCGCCCTTTCCCATAAATCGAATCTGTCAAGATCCTATCCTCTCCGCCAGACACCACTTCGCGAGGACTGCCATGGACCCCACGTACTCCATTACTCCTGCAGCCGCCAGTCTGACATCTTTTCCCGCCGAAACCTCCATAGACCCTACGTACGCCTGTAGTTGCCAATATGCGGCAGCTGACTCCTGTCTCACCAAAATCTCCATGGGCCCCATCTTCCCTTGCAGCAACTGGTGCCTTTTTCACCAAAACACCGTGTTCGTCGAATCACCGTGGGACCCACCTACTCCTCAGCCTCTGACAACTCCGCGCTGACGCCGTGTTCACCGAATCACCATGGGACCCACCTACTCCTCCGCCTCTAACAACTCCGCCTAACGCCGTGTTCGCTGAATCGCTGTGGGTCCCACTTACTCCTCTTCTCCTATCAACTCCGACTGACGCCTTGAAGGGCTCATTCACTCCATTACGCCAATGGACTCCAGTAGATGCCTTTTCGCCAGAACACCGAAGATTTAAAACATCTGTCAACTCCAGCGAGCACCCAATCATCAAAACACTCGAGGGCTCAAATTTCTCTTACCTCAATGAGAACAGAGCAAGATTTCAGACCTTGAAGCTCGTTTCTGCAAACAAACCTTCAAGCTAGTTGATAAAGAAAAATTCATCAAAGATTAGCGCTCTTTACAACTTCTCGACTCCATCCTGAAGATTATCGCCTTTTCGCCACAAAGAGCTCGGGGGCTCCTATCGGGGATATGACCCTGGGGTATTCTCCGAGTGTATTCATGATGATTAGATAGAAGGGGTCGGGAAGACAGAGCATTAAATACGACCTGGAAGGGGTCCTGACCGCCAGGACTCGTGAGGACGCCCGATCGCCAGGACTCGGGAGGATGCCCGACCGCCAGGACTCGGGAGGACACCCGACCGCCAGGACTCGAGAGGATACCCGACCGCCAGGACTCAGGGGTTCATTCAAACAGTCGCCAGGACTCGAGAGGATACCTGACCGCCAGGACTCAGGGGTTCATTCAAACAGTCGGACTACCTCATCAATAGCAATAAAATCTAGGACGTAACGGTCAAATCAATGTAGCGAATAACTGCTGTACTTATTAGCCCATGATCCCAGGTGATTTAAACCGATTTAAAAGGGATTAATGGGGCAGATTAAACCCTAAACGGTAACCTCCCAATCCCTATAGTATATAAAGGGATCGGGGGCACCTTTTACAGGAGGGCGGATAGGAGGAGAGTTTTTCCAGACTTACGCTCACATGCTTAAGATCCATTTGAGGCTCTTTTGCGCATATTGACACACACAGGACTAGGGTTATTTCCTCCGAGAGGCCCGAACCTGTCTAAAATCCCTGTCTCTTATTGCGTGAGGCAACCATTGAATCGCGAACACAAACTTCCCCATACACCTATACAAATCTTATCCATGGATAACCCCATAAGATACTGTTGTTCTTACGCAACGACAGGTGGATTGATCAGTGATTCACCGACAGATGGTGCGCTAGGTAGGGGATCACGTCACTTTCACCAGGATCTGATGGCACTTCTTTCAGATTTTCTCATCCCGGCCGGCTCCATCTTCATATTCGGGAGTCTGACGTTCGTCGGGGATCTGGAGGGACGGCTCGTCTTATCGGGTCCCTCAACGAGGCAAACGGATGGATGGATGGATCGACTTTGGGATCTAGCTGGCCCCAAACACTACATCATCTTCTCTGACAAAAAAGGGTGGACGGTTCGGCACCGATGGATGGAGATCGAGCGGTTCGACAGGTTCAAGGATAATCGGTGGCTCCCTGCCAATCAGGTTGAACAAAACAAATGTGATCCGCCAAAACCACGAAGATGAAATCACCATGGAGTTCGATGTAGAGAAAGTCTTCAAAACTCTGGCCGCCAACCTGGTGGCCATTAAGAGGGCTCTCAGCTCCCTTTTCAAAACCCTAGAGCTACGACGAGCCAAAGCGCTTGCTCTGGCGAAAGCAACTCAAATCAACACCCTGGCTTTGGCTCCATCTTGACCATCGACTCCTTCCCCAAAAGACAAGGAGGATGATGGTCAGGAATGATACCAACCATCGCGCAGCTAAAACCCACCTGTTGATAGCCCATGCGGCGACCACTTACAACCGCCGCCCATAGGAAGGCAAAATAGGCTGTGTTCCTAGATCCGCAGGCAGACCAATACTCAAGGCAACATCAAAAATAGCCACAACAGTATTGGCAGCAGCACCGAACATGATGATTCGGCTAAAGGTCACAACCCCCGTAATCGCAGAAGAAGCAGAAACCGAGATAATCATGGCGGTTTCCCTGCATTTACTTGGCACTTGAGGCAAGTCAGGTAGCTAAGGTCCTTCCATCCATGGCAATCGAACCATATAATGGTAAAACAGATCCCTCGTAGTGGTTACGACTCTACTACACCGCCGTTCGGGCTGTAGAAGGGAATGAGAGGGTCTTGGCTAACTATCTTCCGGTTATGCTCTCATCGTCTGCCAATAATTGGTTCTCGAGCTTACCCAGGAACTCTATCGATTCCTAGTCTCAACTCTATTCAGCCTTCATCGACAACTACCAAGGAACGTGGTAGAAGCCTAGGACCTGATACGACCTCTAACAACTATAACAAAAGGAGGATGAGACGCTTCACGGTTTTATCAAAAGGTTCTCGGAGAAAATGACTACGGTCATGGATATCGATGAGCGGGACATCATCAACTGCTTCATCGATGTCCTACACCACTTTTTTGAGTTGCACGGGGCCCTTGTGAGGAAGAAGCCAAAGACCATAGCCTGGATGATCTCCATTGCAGAAAGCTACGCCGACTGCAAAGATGCTCAGAGGGAAAAGATAGAGCAGTCACACCATGAGAGTCGATCTCGTCGCAACAAAGATAACCGAGCTCGGTCCCCCTGACGAGAAGATGACCAATCGAGATCCTCTCAAGGCAAACAAGAGCGAAAGAGGAAAACAGAGAGAACTGTGGTGGCCGCCTACGGCTCACGACGCCAGGAGAATGAAGCCATGTTGGAATACTCGACAAATCGTGCACGTTTCATCCAAAGGGCAAGCACACCATGCGCAAGTGCTATTCTCTGCATGATGTACTCATAGAAGAATCCCACAATAATCCCTGCTAGAGCAAAAGACACCGGGACGATGACGATGCCCCGAAGAAGGATAGTTGGCCTCGAGACGACAACAACTTTCAGGAGCCTCATAAGACTGTGAACATTGTCTTCGAATGTCCCGTGTCAGCCGAAACCAAATGGCAATAGAAGATTCTGGATTGATGCATCAATGCCGTGGGATTTGAGGAAATTCAGCATCTACGGTGGTCGAAAGTCCCGATTACCTTCTCTCGAAATGACCAATGGACAAATGTCCCAAAAACCAGGTGCTGGCCGCTGGTGGTTGACCCAGTGATACTCAAAATACACATGAGGTGGGTACTGATTGACGGAGGGAGTAGGCTGAACATCCTCTTCTTTTAATCCCTCACCGATCTCAGCATCTCAGTCGACGGCCACAAAAGAGGACAACTTCCCATTCTACGGTATCATACTCGGATAGAGCTCGGTTCCGCTCAGTTCCATAACTCTACCGGTCATGTTCAGTTCTCGAGATAACTATTGGACCAAGCACATCACCTTCTGGGTCACAGAATACGACATTCCATTTCACTTCATCCTAGGAAGGCCATCCATAGCCAAGTTCATGCCCATCGGGCACTACCCGTATTTGGTGCTCAAGATGTCGGGTCCCGCTGGAGTTATCACTGTTTGGGGAAACATAGGCACCTCACGCGCGTATGAGAAGGACAGTCTCACCCTAGCAGAGGCTGTCGACCTATCGGCTCAAATAGAGGAAACTCTGAGGCAAGTCCGCGCGCATCCTCCTGAGGCCACGGAAATCCCAGTCAAGGCACCAACCACTTTGGGGATCTCCCCCACATCCTCGAACACCAAGAAGATCACCCTCTCTGACGTAGATCCAACGAAGACCGCAACTATCGGGGCAGGGCTCGACCCTAAATAGGAAATCACGCTCATCGGCTTCTTGCGCTCCAACATACACATCTTTGCATGGAAACCCTCCGACATGCCTAGGTTTCCTCTGGAGCTGATTGAGCACGAACTCCACGTATATCCGACTGCCAAGCCGATAAAGTAGAAGCTGCGGAGGTTCGCCCAAGATAGGAAAGAGGCAATCAAAGTTGAAATCACCTGCCTCCTAGCAGCAGGATTCATTTGCGAAGTCTACCATCCTAAATGGCTAACTAATCCAGTCCTGGTAAGAAAGAAGACGGGACAATGGCAGATGTGCGTCGACTACACTGACCTAAACAAGCACTGCCCGAAGGATCCATTTGGGCTACCTCAGATAGACCAATTAGTTGACTCAACGGCATGATACTCCCTCATGTGCTTCCTCGACTGCTACTCTGGCAACCACCAGATCAACTTTAAAGAAAAAGACCAGGAGAAAACATCCTTCATCACACCTTTTATGGCATACTGCTACACAACCATGCCCCGGTTTTGGTTTTTAGAGGATCCAGAAGTTCTGGTTGGACCAAAAGTTCCAGACCTACCTCGATGAACCGGAAGTTCCGGGTGAGACCCGAAAGTTTCGGGTCGAAATAAATTCGATACATAATGTTGTTTTCGGAAGTTCTGATTGCACCGGAAGTTCCGGATAGAAACAAATTCGATACAGAATGTTATTTCTAGAAGTTATGGCTATAACTAGAAGTTCTAGGCTAGGTGAACAGATTAGATCTGTTGGGCTTTAATACAGATTAAAGACCCGTGATGTGGCACTATATAAAGAGAGGAGGGGTGAGCATGAAAGGCTGCTGCTGCTGTTGCTCCTGGTTGAGAACCCTAGCCGCCACCTCTCCTCTCTCCTCGATTGCAAGGGTTATGATCGATCTCCTGGATCTCACGAGTGGTGCTAGCACGCCAGCGCGTGGTGATCCTATCCCTAGACGTGTGGATACCGTGGAGGCACTGCTCCAATAGCGGTGCTCGTCTTCTTCCCGTGGAGTTCACCGAATCATAGGATCGCGTCGTCTTCATCGCTAGATCACCGACGAACGAACGGAGACGGGAGGAGCAGTTCGAGGACGCGCTTCATCGACTCTACTTCCGCTGCCCGAGCGCGTCTCAAGGCTTGAGGTAACGATCCATGATCTCATTACACGCATTTTTCCTGGGCTAACTGGGTAAATTTTTGAAATTAAGCATTAGCGTAGCCTCTCTATAACCCAACATGGAATTCCATCATATTCCTCGTGACAATAATTTGGCAGCAGATGCTCTCGCTTGCCTTGGTTCCTCTCAGGTGATGGTCCCCAAGGGAGTATTCATCCAAGAGGTCATCAAACCATCAATCAAGGACGACGCAAACCAAAGTACTATCTCATCAGCAATCATCACCATGCTCAACGACGCTAGTAACTGGCGGCAGCCCTTCATCGACCACATCCTGAAAGGCATAGTACCAGAAGACAAGACCCTGGCCGAATGGCTAACAAGATGAAGCAAGCAGTATGTAGTCATCGGGCATGAACTATACAAGCGCGTGACTTCAACAAGGGTACTTCAAAAGGGCATCACGACGAGCGAGGGCCTCCAAATCCTTAATGAAGTTCATGCAGAGGCATATGGCAATCATGCTAGGGCAAGGACCTTGTTTGGAAAGGCCTTCCAATTAGGCTTTCGATTTGTCCAGAATCCTCCTCTAGAGTAGGCCCAAAACCTTCAGTCTAACCGGAACTTCCGATTCGTCCAGAACTCGCTGCCAGAGCGTGCCCGGAACTTTCGGTCCAACCGGAACTTCCAGTTCATCCAGAACTAGTTACCAAAGCGGGCCCAAAACTTTCGGTCTAACCAAAACTTGTCTCTAGGGCATATTTCCATCACAGTCTAACAGAGCAGTTGAAAGGGCCAATGGTAATATTTTGTTAGGCCTCAACTGTCGGATCGTAGGCCTCACAAAAGGGCTATGGGCTGAAGAGTTGCCAAAGATCCTATGGTCTATTCAGACTACACAAATCCATTCAACAGGATTCACACCCTTCTGCCTGCTGTTCGAAGATGAATCCATGACACCCACAGAATTAAAGAGAGGGTCACTGTGCACTCAGCTACCGGAGGACAACTCCGAAAGGGAGGCATCCTTAGACCTCCAAGAAGAGACAAGGCTAAGGGTTGTTGCTAATCTGACAAAATACCAAGCACAAACGAAGGTCTGGTACAACCCGAAGGTGAAGCCCAACATCATACAGCCAGGGCACCTCGTACTACGGAGTGTTCTCACACCAGGCAAACTGGGTAATAAATTGGAAGGACCGTTCATGGTACTTCGATCAAATCGACTGGGGTCCTTCAGGCTATCTACCCTCGAAGATGAAGAATTGAAGCACACCTGGCATGCAGAGCACCTCCGATGATACTATGCATAGCGTGATGCACCATGGCTGTGATAATATAACCTTTGAATAAATACCTTGCGCAGGCAAGCTTCGTCATAAGGTAATATATATCCCTCAGGGAAAATGGTTCGCATCTAGCCTGGCCTCAGACCTATCGGAGTAACGATGGACGCATCGTCACGACAATACGGCTTTGACGGTTGCGACTAGTGTGTTCTCATTTCCTCTACCTAAAGCCACTGGATCAGTGCGAGACAAATAAAATCTAACACACCTATGAGTGCACTGTGCTCTAGTGTGAAGCTCATAATGCAATGCTCGAGGGTAGCTCTCTCGAGTAAGGCTAATGGCACTAACTTCGGGTACCCTTACAGACCCTAAAAATTCAGTGTGACCCACTCCACCATTATCACTTCACAGCACCTCTAGGCCCAAAGCGGTATAAAAAAGGGGTCATCTCCGAGTAAATGACTCGAGGCATACCCAACAGTCCTAAGCGACCAAGAGCACGAAGCCTTGCTTCGAAAAACTTCGGACAAATACTTCGAGTCATGTAAAAACGGTCCCAAGCGACTAATGACACGAAGCACTGCTTCAAAAATAAGCATACTTCGCAAAAATATCGAAGCACATCACTAACGCATGAACAGTGCTCATAGCATGTATGCAACTTCGCACCCATCACGAGCAAGGGGGAGCAGTAAGTACGCATGCATTCGTACTACGCTTCGATATAAATTAACACTAAGCACACTTCAAATACAAGAGTTATAACAAAACCTTTATTCAAACATATCTCGGATTACAAAGTACGAAGTACCTCGATAAGCGTACTCCGAGTACAATACAATCAAATACAATATAACTCATGTTTAGGCACTATCAAGACCTAGCAAAAAACGAACACCTCTCACTCAGCTACGGCCCTTAGTAGGCTCCGAACCACTCCTGGAGCCCCCGTCGCTGCGCCAATTGCTTTGGCCTGAAGGGCTGCGCTTACGCTTCAAACCGCCTCGCTTCAATGGTTTTTGGGCCCTCATCTCTTCTTGAAGATCAGCCCATGAACGAAACACTTGAGGCTAGGTGTCAAAGGCAGAGAAATCTAATTCCTCTGTAGCAGCCCTCTCCAGCTAACAAGGGGGCTGACCCCCTCTAAGCTCAGACCCCGCTCCGTCAAAACCAGTTAAATCTAACGACAATGATGAGCTTTGAGCGGGCTCCATCTTAATAGAAGCCAAGAGCTCGTTAGCCACTTCGGCCAGCACCTCGCTGTTAGGATCTCGTGGGAGTTTAAAGTGCGAACGGCCTTTGGACCTAGCTACCTCAAAAACTACCCATTCGTGATGAAGGGCTTTGGTGGCTTCGACACCTCGACATCACCCCTAGAATTTACAACACGATCCTGGGCACAAGTATGAAATATCTCCATTTTCATTAAAATATTCAAGGCCAATTACATTTGCATCAAAGCATTTACAAAAGGCCTAGAATCTACACCTTAGGTCAAGTAGGCATAGCAGGTGGCAGCACCCGTGAAACCGGCGAAGAGCGCTATTGAGCACGATGGTGGCCCTCATCAATAAGCTCTTGCGAAGCAGGTCCCCCTTGATCCCTCCATAAGTCTTGGAGGGCCCTCCGTGCCGTGACTACTTCCACCATCAGAGAAAACATCCTTGGGCCCCCAAAACAGAAGCCTGGCACTGAAGTCAACCGTCGAAGATAGGTGCAGTCGAAGTCATGAAGGGGTTGCATGACGCTTTGGGCTGCGACCCTCCTAGAGGTCTCCGTGAAGCTAGCCATAGTCTTTTCTAAGGCCGAGGCCACCTGCTCGAGGTATTCCACTCGAGGGGTCAAGGGCTCGTTGGTCCCAAAAACCGGAGCCTTGCTGGCCATCCCAAGGCAGACCATTGACTTGCGTAGGCCCCCGATGGTCATGTCTAGCGTAGATGTAACCCCCACAAGTTCACCTTCTAACCTTCCAATGGCTTCTTCGAGCTTCGCCTTCTCGGCCTTAAGCCCCTTGACTTTGGCCTTCAAGTTGGTCTCTACCGTGAGGAGCCTGTTGGCCTCGGCCTACCGTCGGACTTTGTGCTTTTGGCACAGCATCCTTTCTAGCTCAGCCACTTGCTCCTCAGCCACCGAGGCACGCTGTCGAAGGTCTCGTCCAGTATGCTCCATCTCAGCTTCATGCCAGTTCAACGCCCTCGACGCAGCCCTCATCAGAACGAGCACCTTTAAAAGGAGTAAGTTAAATTAAAAAAATAAAATATAGACTAAGGGAAAAGAAATAGCATGATCGAAGCACTTTATACCTGAGCCAGGGCCCTCTCACCATCGAGGATAGGTCCCTATGATGGTACCCCGCAGCCGCAGCCACTAGTTCACTCCAAGTGATGTCCTGGTGGGCTCGGAGGTAAGGCTCCAAGAGCCCGTCTAACACCCCCTGAAGGGAGGTAGGCTCGAAGAAAGGGAACCCTCTGGTCTAAGCCATCCGAGTCCCCAGCCTCAGATGAAGGATGTGCATCCTATGGGGTCTCAGGGTGTGGGGTGCCATCATGGCCATCTCCACCATCGTCTCCTTCTGGGTGCTCCTCTTCGGGGTCACCCTCTGAGAGCCTCTCTGCAGAGTCGCTCTCCATACGCTCTCTGTCAGAGTCATTCTCCGCATTGTTACCTCTGACCTTGTCATCACCACCCCGCTGCTGTGCGTTATGTACAAGAAATGCTCCGAAGAAACACCTCGAAAGAAAAATGTCCGAAGGGAACTTACCTTCGAGGCCAGGTGAAAGCGGAGGACACAAGGCCGTCTAAAAAATGGCCTCCACATCCTCCAAATTAACCTCCGAAATGCCACCCCCCAACGATGCATCTGTGTCATGGATTGACCAGTCTCACCCTAGAGTCAGGGGCTAGGAGTTCGATGTCATGGGTGCCATTTTGTTCGGCCCCTGGATCTCCACCGCTGCTTCGGTCGCTCCCTCGGCCAAGGTGTGAGTCATCTGCCTCGAAGATGAAGGCGATGACTCACGTTGTTGCCGCAAAGCCCGAGGCGAGGCCTCTACATCGTCAGCCGCCCACTTCCTCTTCGAACTCTCGCTGCCTGAAGATAGGTCCGGCATCTTGAGAGGGTAGCGCACTGCCCTGCCCACACTAGGTTATAACACTCCTACTTCCCAACAATTGTGAGGCGTTTCCTCTGCTCGGTGGCGGTGGGGGGTCCTACAACACGCTCAGCCACCTTCGCTGCCTATGAAGGGGTGAGCTTAACGCGAGCTACTGCATAAGGCAAGTCATTAATAACCGAAGCCCAGTTAAATGCAAAGGGAAATTGCTCGCAGTTCGATTATCTTATGGATATCTTCCAAAGCTAGCATCTTCGGCTCCCCGTTAGTGGAGTCTCGGAACTCGATCGGCCACCTCACCTTAAGTGGAGGGATCCTTAGCAGAATGAATTCCTCTGCTAGGTCCCTCATGCTCATTCAAGCGGCGACCAGTTTCAGGAGCTGGATGCTAGATGTCAAAGTTGGCTCGCTTGGTCCCCCCTCGGCACGACGGCGGTACGTGATGGGGGCATTGGTGGAGCGAAGGTTAGCGTCGTCCCGAGCCAACACGTAGAACCACCTCTGCTCCCACTTTGAGTACTACCTTTCGTTCGAGGCCTTCGCTGGGAAGCTCTCGGTGAACTCGTCTCAAAGAAGGAAGTCGACGCTCCCAAACCCCAATAGCTTCACCGTATTGTCGCTCTGAGGCCTCCACTTCGATTGGCAGTTGGTCTCCTGAAAAGCCACACATCTGCTTGGCCCTCGCATCCTTCCACCCTTATGGCCTATTCGAAGATGGCCAGCCTTGCTACCGTATTTGGCAACAACTAGGGGAGCTTGAGGTGGAACATATGAAGCATTTCCCCCAGCAGTTGCGGGGCCGAGAGTCCGAGTGCTGCCTCGAAGACAACTGTCTTGTTGTCTCGAGGCACCGGAATCACTTCGCCCTCCGGTAGGCGTACTTCACAAGGTTGCTCAACCTTGTCCTTGCAAGCCTTCGTCATGGTCTCCGCCGTGGATGAGGTTTTCATCAACTCAAAGGTTTGCTCCTGCTTGTCATTTGATGGAGGTCGTAGGCCCTTCGGTTTTTTAACCTTCGAGGTAATTACTAGAACCTTTGCCACTGCTGCGGCTGCCGCTTGCACTTCGATGGATGAGGGCACTGTAGGCATATGAAGGCTAGGCTTCGATGATGTCTTCTTCGTCATCTGAAATGGCTGGCGTGGGACTTCGAACAAGAAGGCTTCGAACGCCGAGGCTTGTGGGCTGAGGAGACTAAAGCACTAAAGAGAGTTAAAGGCTGAGAGCTGCAACCTGAGAGCGTAAAAATGATCTATGGGTGCAAGGGCACTTATATAGGTTGTGAAAACTATCGAGCTCGCCCCTCGACATAAAAATTCCTTACCACGTTTAAACCCCGCACTATCGCTGACATATGGGGCCATGGTAAAAATAACTACGCCAAACAGTAGCGCGACGGTTCGGCTTCAAGGGTTTGGCCGTTGTCGACGTTGTTTGGGCTCCCAAGTGCACGTCACCTCGAGCTTGCAAGCACATTAAATGCTCTTTAATACTGCATAGAAAGACTTTGACTTGTAGGTCAAGGTCGAGGTGTTGAAATTCGTAGTACGGCTGAAACTCAAAGTGCATCCACCTCCTCCAACAAAGAGATAAATGCGAAGGGCTACTGTTGAGGAAATTATTTTCAGCTGTACTCAAGAAATTATCAGAGATTAATTAAGGGCCTGGACGACCCTTCAAAGTTCTAAGGATTCCGGTCTACATCATCGAAGCCCTCGAAGCCCTTCTAAGCCAGAGCCCCCGAAGCCTTCTAGAGCAAAGCCTTCAGCAATACTGCCTCGGAGGACATAAACCGCTTCGGAGCCCAAAACCCAAAACCAGGGTATACGTTCCTTCAAACGGGACGTATACTTTACAGTATTACATCTAGTCTTTTACTATGCTACCCTACATGTATTTATACTGTGTATTACAGACATAGTCGACTGTAAGTAGAGGGTAATAACGTATTATCCTCTATAAATTATGCCTATAAATACCTCCTCTTTACTGCTGAAGAGGGGACCACAAAATACAAGACATTACAATAAAACACATACTTCCGGACGTAAGGTTTTACTCTATTCAGAGGCCTGAACCGGATCCGAGCACTTCATTTGTTTCTAAACCCTTCGAGGCTCATCAAACCTGTTGTGTAATAATTTATTACACTAACAGCTATATTTTTTCTTTTCTTAGCATGCAGATTGGATTTGACGTTAAAGTTTGGGTTAATTTCTTCCATGCTACCATTATTTCTTTATTTGATAGAAACACTATTACTATTTTAGTATTTCTCTTCATGTCTTTACTATTTTTAATTTTATTCCCGTATGCCATTTTCTACACTAACGGTGGCTACTACGGATCCACCTACAGGCTCCGAACATTTCGTATCGCTCACACTGCCCCTCACCGTGCACTGTTCATCTTTCTTGGTGACCAATCTGAACCGGCGGACCTGTTGGACCTTGTGCTCCTGTGCCTGTCGTCCCTCGCCGACCGCGTCTGCCTCCGCGCCGCCTGCCGCTCCTGGTGCGCCAGGGGGAGACGGCGGGGGCAACCGCTGCCCCCGCCGCTACCGTGGAGATGCGAGGTCCGCTCAGGGAAGACGCACGATCGATGTGTGTACACGCTGGCCGGTGAATGGGAGCTCTGTTTGTTTGCTTTGGTTTTTTGTTGCTGGTAATGGTGGCGTGATAAATGGAAGCGGGATTCTTCTTCTCTTGTCCCGTGGCGATCTGTCGAAACAGTGGCCGCCTGTTGAGGTGGAAGAGGACCTGAGATGTTGCTGCATTTTGTCGTGGATTAATTTGACCGAAAGGTGCTGATCCTTTTCGGAAAGGGAGGATTTGTTCTTTTTTGGTTTTTGATTAGTTCCTTTCTGTGATTCGATTCCTTGCCGTGCTAAATCTTGGTGAGATTTTTCTCCGGCTTGGACTGCTGGATCCTTAACCTCTATTTCTTCGTGCTTGGCTTCTTGGCTCTGCGGATTTAGCGAGCCGTGCTGCCCCCGAACGGTTGAATCTTTGGAGTTCTTGGCGAAAATTTGGAGGATCTTGGTTTGGTGGGCGGGATGGTGTTGAGATCCTACTCAAACTTGATGGAGCTCACCTCCGACAGCGGCGGCCCGCTGCTGTCGCTCGGGTGGCGCCAGATACCGCGAGTGGTGAATGAAATTGAGAATAGTAATGACATTAGAAGAAATACCGAAATAGCAATAGTGTTTTTACCGAATGGAGAAATAACGGTAGTAAGAACGAAATTAACCCATAAAGTTTTGTGCATAATAAATACTTATTGTATAAGTTGTCAAATTTCTTTTTATAACTGACATTTGATACTAAGGCACTATTTAGTATAATTTTAGTTTTGATGAATATAATATATATTGGATGTATAGTTTGTATAATAAAGTAGGGCAATTTAAATTTCTATTTTTATTTTAAAATAAAAAACTAAATAATGACTAAATGACCTCAGTCGATTTACAGAGCTTTAGCTCCAGATTATATTAGTGTGAATAATATGGACGCCACAACACACTAATTGGTGTTTTTTTACACCTTGGATGTGCTTAGACCAAGTTTGATTTGTATAAAGTAAAACAGTGCTATGATGGTGGTGGAGCAGGTCCATGACCTGCCCTGTTATTGTTTAGTACTTTACTACTTAGTGCCCCGCTCTATAGATTTCCTCCTCTCCATGAAACAGTGAAGAAAAATAAATTTATCAACCTAGTGAAACACTGGTGTTACCATACTCAATGATGACAAGTTTGAGTACAAGTACATCTGAACATTGGATTAAGAGCGAAGCCAATGAGCCATTATGCAAAATAAGGGCATTAGTATGGCCCTGTTTGGCGCGAATTATCAGACAGCTCCAATCCATCTCGGCCATGGCGGCATCTCATTTTTTCTTTGTTGAAAGAATCAAGAGGCGACAGATCTAAACGTGGATTTGCATAAGCTGTTCCTCTCAGCCAACAGCTTGATTTTTCTCCTCACAAATCAAACACTAGCAGAGCCGCACGCAGAGTATACGGTTTTTTTCCAAGAGGAGCACCGTTTTTCTTTGACTGGAGGTAGAAATCTTTTAGGTCAAGCACATCATGATTAGCTTTCAACTAGCCAGTGTTTTAATTCTACACTCATTTTAACAGTGTGCCACTAATCGGTCAGCTTTGCTTTGCTTTAGTTGAGCCATACTTTATGAGGGGATTTCGATCCTTCACGTCAGCTAACAAATCCTTCCCCCTGTACCAAAATCTTTCGGTAAAGCTGACCATCTTTTGACAACCAGTGGTGGTAGTAAGTTTTGTAATCCTGCATGTCAAGTGGATAACAATTGTGACATTCTAAATCATGTACAGTATTAGATGTTTACTAGCAAGGCTGAAATGAACGGGGAAGAAAATATAATTTACAGTATATTTTCTCGACATTGTTTTCATTAAACCATATATGCCCATACAGGATATTGCTAGTTGTATTTTGTTTATTAATCATGGATGTCATATTTTAGATGGATAAAGGGACTAGCAGCCAAGTTGGATGCATTAGCCACTAGAGTTTTCAATGATTACTTTCCACACCCACCGGAAGATAAAAATAGTTATTTTAAAGTGTTTTTGAACATATGTATGCATATTCTTTTTTCTAACATGTACGACTACTATATGTAAATATTACCTTGTTAATTTAGGATATCTAAACTGCAAAGGTTACTTACCTCCTTCTAAGTGTACTGTGTATCTAAGTTTCGAAATGGTTCTTCACCGGTTGAAAAGAAAGAATTGTTCAACTACTTTCACTCATCTATTCGAAACCACGTTGAACGAGCATTTGGTATTTACAACATAAAATGGCGTATTCTTTTGGGCATACTGAGTTATCCAATGGCGAAGCAAAAGAAAATTAGTGTTGCAACAATGATGTTGCATAATTTTATTCGAGAATGTAATCAACATGGTCGAGATTTTGATAGGCTACAGGATGATGAAGGATATATTAATGGGGACATGGCTATCGACCCTCTGCAAAGTAGTGATGATACTCTTGCCTAAGATGAAAATATAAACGCGGTGCATGAGTGTCGTTGTGTAAGAATAACAGTATCCTTGGAGGATACCCGAGGACTAGATTTGTGTAGGCGTATGGGGAAGACTGTGATCGAAGTTCAATGGTTATCTCACAAATAAAGGGAGACAGGAGATTTTAGACAGGTTCAGGTCTTCCGGAGGATAATAGCCCTAGTCCAGTGTGTGTACACGCTATTTGGAAAGCAACAGTGCGTGTCTGAAGAGACGTCTCCATAAAAAGGTGCCCCCGATCCCTTTATATACTGTAAGGATCGGGGGTTACCATTCAAGGTTTAATCAGCTCCATTAATCCCTTTAATTGGGTCTAAATCACCCGGGATCGTGGGTTAATAATTACAGCAGTTATTCGTTACATTGATGCGACTATTACTCCCTGGAGCTTTATTGCCATTGATGGTGCGGCTGACTGTTGATCGGACTCCCAAATGCACGTGGTCGGGTGCTCTTCCAAGTGCTGGTGGTCGGACGCCCTACTTAGTGCCTGTGGTCGGGAGTCCTCCCAAGTCCCTATGGTCGGCACCCCCTCCAGGTCATAATAAATGCTCTGTCTTTCTGACCCCGTCTTCTGCTGATCATCATAAATACACTCAGAGAGTGCCCCGGGGTCATATCCCCGACAGGAGCCCCTGAGCCCTTTGCGGCAGAAGGACAAAAATCTTCAAGGTGGAGTCAAGAAGTTGTAAAGAGCTCTGACATGTAGGATTTCTTCCTCAGTGAGGCAGGGACACCGATTAGGTGCACCTGCCGGGTGTTGGCCCCGAGCTTGAAGGTTTGTTAAAGGAAACAAGCTTCAAGGTATAAAATCTTGCCCCGTTATCATTGATGTAGAAAAGATTTGTGCCTCCGGGCGTTATGTCGACCAAGTATTTAATTGGGGCTCAGAGATATTTTAAATTCCTGATGCTAGGGGTGGAAGAGCATTTATCGGAGTCTTTTGCCATGATAGCAGTTGCCATAAATGGGGATGTGGCCCACGAAGGTTTTAGCGAGACAGGCGTCAGTTGCCGCATATAGGCAACTGTAGGCATTCATGGGGTCCACTGCAGGCTTCGGCGGAGAAAATGTCAGATTGCTGGCTGCAAAGGTAATGGAGTTCATGGACCCCACGTAGATTTCGGTGATCAGGCGTCAATCAGAGTAGACTAGCGACTGCGAGAGTTATGGCGCGTGCGGAGCCCTCTCGGTTTTGTAGAAAAAGCGTCTGGTGGAGGAGACGGGATCTTGACAGATCTGATTTGATGCGCCTGTGAGTTCCTAGGCGCTCTGATGGGCGGATGTCTGCTAGAGCGGTAGGCG
Organism: Zizania latifolia; assembly: GCA_000418225.1. Taxonomy (NCBI): domain Eukaryota; kingdom Viridiplantae; phylum Streptophyta; class Magnoliopsida; order Poales; family Poaceae; genus Zizania; species Zizania latifolia. Next base: position 67,658 of record KE372732.1, on the reverse strand, counting down.
CCAATTCGGCTCCCGTGCGTAACCGTCGGATCTGTTCTTGGGCGTCCGGATGGAGTCATCGCTGTGGTTTGACCGGCGAAAAATAATCATGGGAATATCCCAATGCGATTGTGGCAGAGTAGGGGCCCGAACCATCGTGCGGTTGGCTATAAGTAGCCTCCTTAACGCTTCATTCGCCGCACGCTTTCGCTGTTCATCTTCTTCCTTCCACGCGCATCTTTCCCACTGGCTCCTCACCATCCTAGTCACCACTGCAACTGCGTAGTGTGCCTCCGTAAAGCTCGCCGCCTCTTCAACTTGAAACCTCTCGCTCCGCCCTGCACTGTCTCCATGGCGACCTCTGATTC
>KE372732.1:12425-34068 GCA_000418225.1 Zizania latifolia | reverse complement strand
CGATTGCAGGGGTTGCAACCTTCAGCCGAATCATCATGATCGACGCTGCTGCCAATACTGCTATGGCTGTTTTCGATGTTGCCTGGATTGTTGGTCTGCCTGTAGATCTCAGAACACAGCCTGTTCCGCCTTCCTGGGGGCGACGGTTGTAAGTGATCGACTCATGGGCTATCAACAGGCGGGTTTTAGCTACGCGATGGTTGGTATCATTCCTGACCATCGTCCTCCTTGTCTACTGAGGGAGGAATCGGTGGTCGAGCTGGAGCCAGAGCTGAGGTGTTGATCTAAGTTGCTATCGCCTGAGCAAACGCTTTGGCTCGTCGTAGCTCTAGGGTTTCGGGAAGGGAACTGAGAGCCCTCTCGATGGCCACCAGGTTGGCGGCCAGAGTCCTAAAGATTTTCTCTCCGTCAAACTCTAGGGTGAATTCATCTTTGAGGTTTTGGTAGATCTCATTGTTTTGTTCAACCCGATTGGCTTCCGCAAGGCCATGCCTCTTACTGCTGGTGGTGGATAGCGCCTCCTCGGCCATCATAACAAGATTGGCCGGGAGCTATCGATTATCCTCAATCCTGTCGAGTCACCCGGTCTCCGTCCACCGGTGCCAAACCATCTGTCCTTTTTTGCTGGAGAAGATGATATAGTGTTCAAGGCTAGCTAGATCCCGAAGTGGATCCGTCCATCCGTCCGTTCGCCTCGTCGAGGGACCCGACAAGATGAGCCATCCCTCTGGATCTCTGACGAACGTCAGACTCCCGAATACGAAGACGGAGCCGGTGGGGACGAGGAAATCCAAAAGAAGTGCCATCGGATCCTGGTGAAAGTGACACGATCTCCTACCTAGCGCGCCAACTATCGGTGAATCACCGATCAGTCCACCCAAGGGGATACCTAAGGTGCTGATTAGATGTGTGTAAGAGAAGCGTAACGCCTTTAAATCTGATGGTTGACTCTATAATACAAGAGCCAGGATTTATACTAGTTCAGGCCTCCTGAAGGATAATAACCCTATGTTCAGTGCTTTGATGTATACTATGATGGTGGATCTTACAATACGATGCAATCAAGCTATGAAGGCTTGGGGCGTCGAAAGGAAGAAAAATATGCTGAAAAGCTTGATGATTAGATGTCTCTGGGGTCTCGCCTCCTTAATATACTCAGAAGGTGAGCCTAACAATTCCAAGACTCTATCTTGAGTAGGACTTGGATTTTCTACCAAACTCAGGTACTAAATCTCTAATTACAAGGATTTCGGTACAAATAAATCTGTAGATATGATATCCGGAGTTTAACTACCTGATAAGGACTCAACTTTTCTTATCAGAATTAAACCTCTATTTATGGGCTATACCAGACGGTTAATGCTGATCTTGGCCTGCCCTTGATCCGGTCTGATAAGCCCAACTGTGAGGCACCCAGGGGTCATATTCCCGACACATTGTTTAGAGCGGCCCAACACCATGGAGTTTGTGGAGCCCCAGATCATTTTTTGGAGCATCTCTTTCACTGCTCCAAAAACATCAAATATCAACTTAGTCATTGGAGTTAGGGGTGATTACCCATCATTGTCACTCATTAAACACAAATAACAGTTCATTTCTATGGAGCCAAACAGAGACCCCACTGGACCGCGCCTTGCCCCGCCCTGCTCGTCGGCGCCCTAGCTATTCTGGTGGGCAGAGCCTCGGAGACCACCCTGCATGGATTCCCCTGCCACACCTGTCCCTCATCCTCTCCTCTCCGGCCACCTCCTCAAGCTTCTTCTTACGCTTGTCCACCAAGTTCTCGACCGAATGCCGACCTCACGACCGTGTACCCACCACCTGTTTGATGTTGTGCCTTGCTGCTTTCCACGAGATGGCAAGCCACAGCATAGCCCCTTTCATCAAGGATTGCAACCACGTGCTCCGTGTGCTGCGTGACGAGACCAGGTGGGACGACATGTGCGCAGTGTATGTAGTGTATGCGTGCAGTGACGAGGCAAGGGATTCTGTTGATAAGGCTGGAGCATTGCAGATGGCGATGGAAAATGAGGGCATTGTACCCACGGTTGTGACGTATAATGCAGTTATTCATGGACTGTTTAAAAGTGGTAATGTGGAAGCATCACAGATGAAGTTTGTGGAAATGAAGGTAATAGGGATTGCTTCTAGATTTGATTACATGCAATTCTTTAATAAATGGACATTGTAAGGCAGGGAATTTGAAGGAGGCACTTTGGTTGCTTGGTGAATTGAGGTGTGCAGGGTTACACCAACAATTTTGACATATAACATAATTTATATGATTATTGTAGATTAGGTGATTTGGAGGAGATAGGAGATTTAAGGAGGAAATGATAGAGCAGGGCTGTCATCCTTATGTTTCTACCTATATGATTCTCATGAATGGATCTCATAAGAGGAGAAATCTTGTGATGGTAAGAGAGTTCTTTGGTGAAATATTGAGCAAAGGTTTGCAGCCAGATTGCTTTGCATGTAATACAAGGATTTCTGCAGAGCTGTGCCAAGGGTGCTGAAGCTGGAGATGTGGCTGAAGCTGTGCCGTGCCAGATGAGATACAGTCGCCCAAGGAATATGTTCCAGCGTTGGTGCCAAGAACCAAAAGGCTGAATGTAAGGGTTTATGGGCCAGAATGGGCCAATTAGTGTTACATGGGGCTGACGTGTGGGGTTGAGTATATACACTGCATCTCTAACATTCCGTAAGACATTGAACTCATCGTGAATGAAGAAACAGGCTTGGCGGCGGCTCGGCTGGAGCGATTCCATGCGCGAGATTGTTCTTGTGTCCCGTTTCTCTTGAGCAATCCCTAACAATCTGGTATCAGAGCCTCGTTGCTCCGAAAACCCTCTTGATTCTGCTGTAAAAATCTCCTGGGGTGAGGTTGGAATCCGGCGGAAACTGCTGGGATTCATAAAGAATTGCTGAATTCGGAGTGGAACAACAGGACTCGGTGAAACTGCTGGGATTCATAAAGAGGCCACGTTACCTTACCAAGCAGGCTGTGAAGTTGATGGAGACCGATAACAAACTGGATTTGCTACTCAAGCGACTGGATGAGTCGGAAGCAAGAAGGGTGGAGGCTGAACTGCGGGACAGAGCCGATCTACTGTCCTTGAAATCTTCAGTGGAGGCCTAGATTCCAGAAGTTTAGAGAAAGATTGAAGGATTACAGTCTGCAGTTGGTCGTTTACAAGTGAAGATGGAGAAGTTAGAGGATATAAGAGATGCTGATGATGAAAAGGGGGTACCGATACTGGGACCTCAGAGAAGTATGGTGTCTGGGGGAGGATCTGAAGCCCTGAAGAAATTCAAGGAGGAAGCAAGCAGATCTGAAGTAACTATGTCACCAGCCCCTGTTGGAGGTATGTTTCATCGACAAAATATTGGTTCTGGTGGCTTAGGTGCTGAAATTCCTATGCACTCTGGTCTGAGTTACAATGGATATATAGGAATGGGTACCTTACCTGCAATGTCTTGTCCTCAGTTTGATGGAGATAGTCCCCAAATGTGGAAAAATAACTGTGAAACTTACTTTGACACCTATGGAGTCCATCTGGGTAACTGGGTGAGATTGGCTACATTAAGTTTTGTTGGTAATGCGGCATTCTGGTTGCAATCAGTAAGGCATCAGCTGATGGGAATATCTTGGGAAGCTCTTTGTGAGAAGGTGTGCGCTCGGTATAGTAGAGATAGACATGAGTCATTAATTAGACAGTGGTTACATATTAAGCAGGATGATTCTGTTGCTGAATTTGTGGAGAAATTCGATGGACTCATGCATCAGTTAATGGCCTATGACAATTCTCTTAGTCCTATATATTTTGTTACCAAATTCATGGAAGGGTTAAGAAATGAGATCAGATCTGCCGTTATGATACAAAGGCCCAAGGACCTTGATGCTGCCTGTGCCCTGGCATTATTACAGGAAGAAGCCATTGAAGGGTCCAGAAAGAAGGAAGTCACAAAAGGAGTGGGTACCAGTTATAACAAGACATCATTTAAAAGGGTGCCATTGCCTTTATCACAGCCTAACAGAAACAACAATCAAATTATGCCGGATGAGAGAAGAAGTCCTGATTCTAACCAAGCCAACTCTCGAGATGATAGAGTTGCTGCTCTGAAGGCTTATCGGAAAGCAAAGGGGCTATGTTTTACTTGCAGTGAGCGTTGGAGCAGAGATCATAAGTGTGCTGCCTCAATACAACTACATGTGGTGGAAGAGCTTTTGAAAGCATTAAGTGCTGAATCAGAGGGCACTAGAGTTATTGATGAAAATTGCCAAGAAGAAGATGAGACCCTGATGGCTATTTCTCAGCAAGATATTGCTGGTACAGAATCAGCACAAACTATCAGAATTAGAGGAAGTATCCAAGGCATTGAATTGCTTATGCTTGTCGATTCTGGTAGCACACATTCTTTCATTGATGACCATTTGGGTATGAAGCTATCCGGGCTACAAAGGTTGTGGAAGGCTGTTGCAGTTAGAATTGCTGATGGGGGATTTCTAAATTGTGAGTGGGTGGTACCTAAGTGTCAATGGTGGTTGCAAGGTAAATCATATGTCAGTGAATTCAGATTGCTTCCATTAGGTACTTATGATGTTATATTAGGAATGGATTGGCTCCAACAGCACAGCCCAATAAAAATAGACTGGGTGAACAAATGGATGGAATTTAATTATCAAGGTCAAATTACTCGGATGCAATGAGTATTACCAAAACTGGATGAATGTAACAGGATTTCTGGTGCACAAATGACTGAGTCGGTCAAGCATGAAGCCTTGATGTATATGATTCATTTGTGTGCTGCTAAGGAGGATGGTGCCCAAGACATACCCACTGAGTTGCAAGATCTCATTGAAGAATTTAGTGATGTATTTGAAGAACCCACAGGGTTACCACCTAAAAGGCATTATGATCACAGAATCCCTCTCATCGATGGAACTAAGCCAGTCAAGGTTCGGCCTTATAGATTCAACCTGGCTCAGAAGGATGAGATTGAGCGACAAATGAAAGATGTTATAATCTGGTGTTATCCAGAAAAACACAAGTGAATTCTCATCTCCCGCCTTGCTAGTCAAAAAGAAGGACGGAACTAGGAGGCTTGTGGTAGATTACAGGCAACTCAATGCCATTACTACTAAGTGCAATTATCCTTTACCTGTGATAGATGAATTGCTTGACGAATTGCAAGGTTCCAAAAAATTTTCTAAACTGGATTTACGGTCTGGTTACCATCAAATCCGAATGATGGAAGGTGATGAACACAAAACTGCATTTCAAACACACACAGGCCACTACGAATACAAGGTTATGTCATTGGGATTAATGGGGGCACCTAGCACTTTTCAAGGAGCTATGAATGAGACTTTGGCCATAATCCTGAGGAAGTTTGCCCTTGTGTTTTTTGATGACATCTTAATCTACAGCCCAAGTTTAGTGGCCCATGTTCGGCATCTCAGGACAGTCCTACAATTACTCAGACAGCATCATTGGAAAGTCAAGAGGAGTAAGTGTTCATTTAGCCAAAATCAATTGTCATATTTGGGGCATGTTATTAGTTTAGATGGTGTTGCCACTGATCAGTCTAAGATCCAAGATGTGCTGAAATGGCCTCAGCCGACAACAGTTAAGAAACTTAGGGGATTCCTGGGTCTGGCTGGTTACTATCATAAATTTGTGAAGGGATATGGGGTAATCAGTAGGCCATTAACAAACTTACTTAAGAAAGACACCCCTTTTGTTTGGTCACATGAAGCTGAATCAGCTTTTCAAGCTTTAAAACAAGCTCTGGTGACTGCTCCTGTGCTAGCATTACCGAATTTCTCCAAGCAATTCATTGTGGAAACAGACGCTAGTGATAATGGAATTGGTGCAATGTTATCACAGGAAGGACATCCCATTGCATTTGTCAGCAAGGCTTTAGGGCCGAGAACTAAGGGCTTGTCCACCTACAAAAAGGAATGTTTAGCTATTCTGCTAGCTGTGGAACATTGGAGGTCTTACTTGCAATATCGAGAATTCATCATTTTAACTGATCATTGTAGCCTAGTGCACTTAACTGAACAGAAGTTACTTACCCCATGGCAATTAAAGGCTTTCACTAAATTGTTGGGTTTACAGTACAAGATTTGCTACCGAAAGGGCTCAACAAATGCTGCAGCAGATGCACTCTCTAGGAAGGATGATCATTCAGAGCATGAGCTGTTTGTAATTTCTAGCTGTCAACTCCAGTGGTTGGAAGATGTGATACAGGGTTATAATCAGGACAGCCATACTAAGCAGATTATGGCTGAAGCAAGTATCAACTCTAGCAACCGACCTGATTTCATTCTGAAGGATGGACTTCTTAGGTTTAAAGGTCGCATTTGGATCGGTAACAATCCAACCTTACAACTTAAACTGATTAACACTTTTCATGCTAGTCCAATGGGAGGTCACTTTGGTTTTCCAGTGACATATCAGAGACTCAAGGGTTTAGTCGCTTGGAAGGGAATGAAAAGGGCTGTTCAGCATCAACTAAAACTTTGCATGGTTTGTCAACAGGCCAAGCCAGACAGAGCGAAATATCCTGGGCTGTTACAACCGTTACCGATTCCTGACGGTGCTTGGCAAATGATTTTAATGGACTTCATCAAAGGTTTGCCTAAATCTGAGAACTACAATTGTGTGTTTGTTGTTGTTGATAAATTTTCTAAGTATGGCCATTTTGTACCTCTACGGCACCCTTTCACAGTTCAGGAGGTCGCTAAAGCTTACATGAGAAACATCTACAAACTCCATGGTCTCCCCAGTGTGATAATTTCATATCGTGATAAGATTTTCACAAGCAAATTTTGGCAACAGTTGTTTGAATTATCAGGTACCGAATTACATCTAAGCACTGCCTATCACCCCCAATCAGACGGCCAAACCGAAAGGGTCAACCAATGCCTAGAAATTTATTTACGTCGTTTCACTCATGCCTGCCCTCATAAATGGATCAGTTGGCTATTCTTGGCTGAATATTGGTACAATACCTGTTACCATTCCTCCTTAAGGCGATCGCCATTTGAGTTTCTCTATGGTTACCCTCCTAAACAATTTGGGATTTCTTCTGAAGTTTGTGCTGTACCTGATCTTGCAACATGGCTGTCTAAACGCAATCTCATGAACCAACTGCTTAAACAACATTTATTCAGGGAGCAGCAACAGATGAAACACCCATCTGATAAGAAAAGAAGTTTTAGAGAGTTTCAAATTGGAGACATGGTTTTCCTTAAACTTCAGCCTTATGTGCAGTCCTCGGTGAACAAGCAAGCCAATCACAAACTCTCCTTTTGATATTTTGGTCTGTTTCCTGTCACTGAACGGATAGGTCAGGTGGCTTACAAGTTGCAATTGCCTGCGCATAGTTCAATCCATCCAGTTTTCCATGTGTCGCAGCTTAAAAAGGCTCATTCAATGCACCCAAGTCTTCAGTCTGTTCCGAGTGATCATGTTCATCAACATTTACAATGGCGCTTCTTGGATTTCCGTTCTATTTCTGCAGGTGCTTCACAGATTCCTCAAGTGTTGGTTCAATGGACGGATGGCGACGCTGTGGATGCAACTTGGGAGAACCTGAAAGAGCTACAAGCTATTTTTCCGCAAGCGTTGGCTTGGGGACAAGCTAATTTCCAAAGAAGGGGGATTGTCAAGGGTGCTGAAGCTGGAGATGTGGCTGAAGCTGTGCCGGTGCCAGATGAGATACAGTCGCCCAAGGAAGATGTTCCAGCGTTGGTGCCAAGAACCAAAAGGCTGAATGTAAGGGTTTATGGGCCGGAATGGGCCAATTAGTGTTACATGGGGCTGACGTGTGGGGTTGAGTATATACACTACATCACTAATGTTCTGTAAGACATCGAACTCATCGTGAATGAAGAAACAGGCTTGGCGGCGGCTCAACTGGAGTGATTCCATGCGCGAGATTGTTCTCGTGTCCCATTTCTCTTGAGCGATCCCTAACAAGCTGATTGTAGGCGCTACTTTCGAGGCTTTACAGCTGAGAGAGGTGATGATGTCAAGAGGAATTTCTTCTGATACAGTCACATACAATGTTCTTATTGATGGATTGTGCAAATCTGGTAACCTAAAAGATGCCTTTGTATTCTGGATGAAGATGGTTAGTGATGGTTTACATCCTGACAGTGTCACATACACTAGCTTCATTCATGCACATTGCGAGAGGAGGCGCCTGAGAAGCAAAGGATATTTTTGATGGAATGCTTCTGAGTGGTTTGCCACCCTCGGCTAAATGATATTGGTATTCTAATTTATTTATATCGTCATATGTATCATTTTAATATTTGTATTCATTTCATTTCTCGCAATAACAGTACATTTAGACCAACCAAAGCAACAATGAAAATCCACTCTAAAAACCCTCTTTTTTAGAGCTGGGAGTGCCCTCGGGGCCGAACACATCTTCACGCAAAGCCAAGCTCTAGGTGTAGTCCATGTTATAAACTTGATCAAACGTGAAACAGTTCGATTTATAAAAACCTAGAAATACACTTATTTTGAGACAGATGTAATATTATTATCGTGTTCTTCCGGTTGAGTGTTCAACTGTTAAGACTTCTTACGCTAACCAGTAACCAGTAATCTCTAAAACAATCTAGCCGAAGTTGGTTCGATTTCCAGTCGGTGTGGGTTGGGCCGAAGTTGGTCTAATATATTGGGCTGCGGAAAATTGGGCCAAAATCGGAGACGGCCCTGTCTCATCTTGGCCATTATTTGACGAAGCTGGATCTTTTTAAATAACACATTTTTAAAAAAATCAAATTTGGTATGCAGATTTCAAAATTTGCAAAATTAACCTTCTATCGGTACTTGGTGTGCCGATCTAGGCCGATCGGCCCTAGATCAGCATACCATATGCCGATCGGCCGGTGGCCAGGTCAATGTCAGCATTTGATCTGCCGATCTGGCCTAGATCGCTAGGTCATCTACCGATCTAGGCTAATTGGCCTAGATCAGCATATGATCTGCCGCTAGATCGTCAGATCAAATACCCACAGGGACCTATATTTTTTACAAATTCAATATTAAAAAAATGACAAAATCAATATTAAAAAACCCTATTTTTTGTATTATATATCCGTAAAATTGTAGAATATTATGTGGAATTAGAGAAATTTACACATTTTCTCGTTCTCTATTTTGAAACGAGATTGCAATATCTATTTTGCAGGGAATCACACATCTGCAAACAAGCTCATAAAATATGGTATTGAAGTGTAAGTGCAAGATATTCAAATTGTGAGTAGATAGTGAATAGCATGCAGATAAAGAGGTTCCAATGCATATAGCACAATACCCGAAGCTGTTCAAAAGTAATCTAACAGAAAGTAGGCACAATAACTAGTTCAACAGATTACAAATGGCATACTGGTAGTACGGACGTCAGGTCCTACTGATTTCTCTGTTGTCTTTCTTCCCTAGCGAGTCTGGCCTGTTTTCTTTCCTCTCTGTACCTGAGCTCTCGCTGCCTATGGTATGCCCTCCGTTGCCTTTCCTCTTCATCAAATCTTGCACTCCTTACTCGCTCATCAGCTTCCCTTCTCCTTGTTTCATACTCTGAGTGACTTTCTGCCTCTGTGATCCAACCATCCTCGTACGTAGGTGATGCTACATCTACCCACCGATGGAATGTGCATCTCCTTATATTTTGCTGCCGTAACGGACAGTCTCAGCTTGTCGTATGGGCCCTTTAGCAGATTGTTGCCCTGAATCGTCGATTTATTGGGTAAAATCACACCGCCTTGAATTATCCTGCAAGACCAAATAACTGTAGTTACTTACACTAAAGTTAGTAATCAATGGACGAATGAAGTAATTTAATGTTCTCATGCTTACCACGAAGTCGTCCTCGATGGTAGTACATATGAAGTATCTTCTGCTAGCAGCTCGTCCCGACGTTGCAGTCATTACCTAGCAGCAGTCTCTACAGTGATATTTGGGGCATTGAAACTATGGCGGCACTCCGATCGGATTGAGTCTCTAATCACCTTGCTCGGACTGGGCACAACGCTTGTACTCCTCCTTTCTTGTAGCGTACTATGCGTTTGTTTCGCTAGGAGAGAACCAACGTCTATCAAACACTGGCTTCTCAGTATCCACCCACTCAACGAAGCCGTACATCCTTCTGTCCGATTTCCTTTCGACGTTCAGGTACCACAACTCCTCCTCAACGTTGGGGCAAAGAATATACCTCCTTCCATGAATGTCATGTCATTTTCCTATCTCTAGTTGGCACCGATCCCTGCAATGGCACAAATGCCGATCGGTCCATGGAGGGATGAGACAAGCGAAATGATCTCTCCTCCAGTCCGGGTGTTTGTTCTCTCTAAGATTAGTAGAGGAAGCCATCTAACTACACAAAATAAGACATGGTCAGATTTTTAAGTATAATACATCACATCATAATGTAGAAGAAGAAGAAGAAATAATACGGAGAAGCAGAGATACTATCAAGTCCATAATCGCAATAGCAAGTGCACAATGACATAGTACGACATATAGTAATAAACGGTTCAGTACAAATCGTCCGTCTCCACGATAACAACTGTACGTCATACTAAGCACCATGCCTACACTGAGTGTGTCTCGGTCGCTGGTCCGAGAAGATAAACCTATCCGTTGAACAGCGCACCATAGGCAGCCTGGTGGGCTGGTCCTCTGGCTACATCGGTGGTGGGGCTCCCTAAAGCTGTGAAGGCCCGAACACCTCAGCGGTGGCACGCTCCCAGGCGTCGTAACTAGCTGAGTCGTGCTAGCCTCTGGTACCGGAGTCTACCGGTCCAGATGGACTGTGATACGTGGGGTAGTGATACGGATATAGTGCTGTACAAACAATAAGTTATTAGTGACATATGGTAGACTATGATGAAAATCGGTGTAAGACTGTATAGTACTCACCAGGTGCCGCATGTGCTCTATATCCCAACGACAGCGGTGTGGCATGTCCTGATAGGCCCACCACCGAAGATGGGCCTGGACCATAGAAGTATTGGTGCGATGGATACCAAACCTATGGTGGCTGCATTGGATAGGGTGGCTGCATCGGAGGGGGTGCCAGCATCGGAGGCACTGGCTGTGGACGAGGTGGCTAAGGGGCAGCAGCATGAGGAGTTGGTCGTGTAGACGTGAGGCTGATAGAAGTGTCGAGCTCATCGAGAGCCACTCGCACTGCGGTCTAGTGCATTCCACGCCAACTTCGCTGACCCACCATTGAACAATCCCGTCGATATAGTTACGTGCATTCTACACGTGATCGGACTGAAAAAGAACAAGTCAAATAAACACGTAGTATTCATCATCGGGGATTGAATAATTTATGTACATACCGACTCGTGCTGGGAAGCGAACATCTGAGAAGGATGTCCATGCGTCACACCAGGAGCAGGTGGAGGACCAGCTCCCCGTCCTCTAACGAGACGAACCCTGGTGCAAACGGAGTACCATCAGAGGTAATCATGGTACGTCGTAGGGTCATACTTGTCCTTCTCCTCGTCTAGGTTCTCCAGTGCACCCTCCCACTGCTTGACCCATGGCTGCATCCTAACCTCCCATGGGATGCCGTTAGGGACTCTCTTCCATGTGTTTCTATAGCAAACAAGTGTAAATTATGGTTTACAATGGTAGATAACATCCTGATTTGATAACTAGTTCATATGTACGCCTGTAGGAGATCACCGGTGCATCTGGGCAGGCACCTGGGCATGTATAGGACATGAGAAGTATTGCGCTCACTTGAACTATCAACAGACGCAGTGGACATCATATCCCTCGATCATGACGTCGAATACGAGGCATCTACGTGTCCTGAGAACTTGTCTTGATGGCACGATGCTGGGTTGCCTTCTTACTCTTCTCTATGAAATATTATGTAATCTTTGTGCAATACAGAAGGCGCTCGTCCCTGTGCTCCACCAAAGCAGCAGTATGGCAGTCCACGAAGTATCAGGTGGTTCCACGGATTATACCCTCCACAATACCAACCAAAGGCAAGCATCGCATACCCCACATCACCCAAGTGTACACCTCAGTAAGGTTGGTGGTCATGATGCCATACCTTGCGCCGTGAATGTCATACAGTAGAGATCAATGCTCCTTATTCTCGAATTTAATCCAATCTGAGAAGCAGCGAACTTTCATCCTTTGCTGTTTACGGATCAACTGTTGATCATTAGTGGGCAGAGAACAAAGTGGCTCTAGCTCTGGATCACTTTCAGATTGCTGCTTGGTGGCCTTCTCTTGCTTGTATTTTGATGTCGGCTCATCAAGTTTCCTTTACAAGGCTTTGAACTTTCTCTCTTGGTTTTGGCTATACAGTCTCTTGAACAAATTAGTTAATTCTTTATTTTTCTCAAAGTGACAGAAGAAATTTGCACCTAAATGGCGCATACATCATCGAGACTAAATGTCCTTCTAAGGATATGGCTCCTCTAGATCGTACTTTATATGTTAGACTGCCTTGATCAGTCCTGCATGTTGGTCATACAACACATAAATATTTGGCCTGCCTTAAAGAACCCCAATGTTCAGGTGTCATAAGAACCACAACCAACTTTCATAGTTCTCACTTTCTACGAAACCAAAGGCAATTGGCACAACCTAGTTATTGCCGTCAACACCAATAGCGATCAATATCTGACATCTATACTTCCCAGTTAGAAATATGCCATCCATACAAAGAATGAGACGGCAATACTGAAAAGCCCGGATGCAAGCACCGAGTGCAAAGAAAATTCAATGTAAAATCTTAGCACCCTCTAGGAATACCGCATCCTTCTTTTCAAACGAGAAGTATGTGTTAGGATTGCGCCTCTTCACCACGTCCAAACAGAGAGGTAGGTTATGATATGAGTCCTCAAATGTACCAAACATCATCTCTAGTGCCTTCTGTTTAGCTCTCTATGCCTTAGAATAGTTGATTATGTACTGAAACATTCTCTCTATAGCAAGTATTAAGGCCCGGAGCTCATAACTGAGATTCTCAACTATCTCAGAATACATCACCCCCGCACTTAGATTCCTATGTCATGTTACAGCTGTATCGACCACGCAGGTATGCTCGACAATAATTGAGCATACCCAATGAATTTTCCACTTCGGTTGATGTGCGCGGACTCTCTATGGGCAATCATCCCTCTCGCACACAATGTTATACAATGTGCGGTTTGATTTCTTGACTCGAAATGACCACTGGAGTGACAATACACTTACCTTCACGGTATCTTGAACTGCTTCTTTCGTAGGATGCATCGCATCCTTCTAGACTTCGTTCTGTCCATACTGCTAACGAGTGTCACAGCCCTCGTTAATAGCAAGAGCGTCAAAATCTTATGCTTGCCACTCATTGGGAATCACAACGTCTTCGTCTTCATTGTTGTTGTTGCCATCTCTTACTTCGTTTTCTTCATCTGAGTTGTCATTGGCACCCTGCTCGACTACTTTCTCGAAGTCTTGGTTCTCTCTCTCTAGCAAGTTAGGTATGGCCTCTATGTTCTTCCCTTCATCAGCTTGCCCTTCAGTAACCCTAGCTATCGTAGGAAATTGTACTCCAGACTCAGAATGTGGCACTACATCCGTCTCGGGGATCACCTCCTGGACTTGGCTACTCTAGCCGACCTCAAATTGTACTCCAGACTCAACAACTTGCTCAGGTACTAGGTCTGGAGTAGGAAAGGCATGAGGAGTAAAACAGATAAGCAAAATCCGTTCCCAACCTTGCTCTAGCGCCTTTCTGATATACCCTCTCCACATGGCGGTCGAGGTAACAGGAACCATCTCCCCAAAATACCCTTCAGCCACATGGCTATATCGGACATACAAATACAACTCTCACTGTTCTCTATCCAATCAAAAAATATGATACAACCACCGCTTAACACTCTCGATGCTACGCTCTACTACCCGACTTAAACTATTTTTGGTACATTGAAAACTACTAAGGTCAGCACCATCATGACCAATAAGTACTTGTTCATCTCTATAGTAAATCCTAAATGATGTTCTATCCGACATGCTTGTAAACATTAAGTTTACACTAACAGTGCTAACTTAAGCAGCAAACAATAGCTAACTATATTTAACTATACATATTGTATAGGAACAACGCAAAATATGAAATTACATAAATTTACATCATTAAGTTACTACCTGCACAAAGGCTACGTTCAAATACCTAAAACAGCAGTGGATGCAGTCACGGTCAGGTCTTACGTCGGCAGGCTAGCATACGCAAGAAAACTACACAGAATAAGATATGTTAAAGTACCTCTAAACTATCTCTAAAGTACATCTAAATTATCTCTAAAGTACTCCTAAATTATCTCTAAAGTATGTTTAAAGTACCTCTAAATTATCCCTAAAGTACCCCTTAATTATCTCTAAATTATCCCTAAAGCACCTCTAAATTATCTCTATAGTACCCCTAAATTATCACTAAAGTATGTTTCAAATACCTCTAAATTATCCCTAAAGTATCCCTTAATTATCTCTAAACTATGTTTAAAGTATCTCTAAAGTAACCTTAAATTATCACTAAAGTATGTTTAAAGTACATCTAAATTATTCATAAAGTACCCTTAAATTATCTCTAAAGTACCCCTAAATTATCTCTAAAGTACCTCTAAATTATCTCTAAAGTACCCCTAAATTATCTCTAAAGTACCAGCAAAATACTCCTAAAGTAGTATTAAACTACCCCTAAAATACTACTAAACTAGTCCAAAGTTACCCCTAAAATACTACTAAACTACTCCTAGTCTACTCCTAAATTACCCCTAATCCACTACTAAATTATCATAAACTACCTACACTACCTAAAGAAGAGAAGAGAGGAGAGAAGAGGGCATACCTGGATGGAGGGGGGCAAAATGAGCTGTGGGCGCATGGTGAGGGAGGGGGGCTTCGGCCCTCTTATATAGGAGGGTTGTCGGCACTTGATCCACCGATCTAGGCCAATCTCAGTGGATCAAGTGCCGACACAACTTGGCCACCGGCCAATCTAGTCGATCAGCCTAAATCGGCATATGGTATGTCGATCTAGGGTCGATCGGTCTAGATCGACGCACTAAGTGTCGATAGAAGGTCAATTTTACAAATTTTGAAATCTGCGTACCAAATTTGAATTTTTTTAAATGTATTATTTAAAAAAAATTCTTGGATCTACACGTTCTGAAATTGGCCTTACAAGTTACAACGCACAACGATTAATTCATCATGTTTGACTCGAAACAGAGAAGCACCCGGTTGTAGACAACTGATTAATACCATTCGTACTCTATGCCGTACATTACTTAGTCAGTCTTAAATTGTGGTAATTTCCAGCTTTCTACACGTGTATTAAGGAGGAGATACGTAAAGATATCATTATCTTCTTACTAGGTGAGTGAGTAATAGTATAGGTCCGACAATAATTTAGTGGAGTAATATGTAATCAAAGATAGCATGTACACTTTAGAGTTAAAATAAAAGTTATATTTACAAATACTAGTTTGTAATATTTAAAATATATTTTTAAAATTTGTTATAATTTAAGACGAAGAGAGTACTTCCTTTTCCCATAGAAATTTTATTTGTAGCATTTAAAATTTAATGTACAATAATTTTATTTTTAATTAATTTTTCTATTAATATGTGTAATTAATGCACTTTGGTTAAATGACACAATCTAATCAGTTTAGCTGAAAATAAGAGATAACATGATTGATGAACATGTACGCTATTAATCCGTCTTAGAGTCGTCAGCAAAAGTGCTTCCGAAGTTTGGTTGTTATTTTATTTTAGAATAAGTCTGTTTAACCCCTCGAATTATTGAGGTGTGTATATCTAACCCCCTAACCTTGGAAACTAGGTATTATAGATCTTATTCTATCTAAAACCAGCTATTTAATCCCCTTAGTTGTTTTTGTGAGTGGTTTTGCTACGTTAGCTGTCTATATTATGTAGCTTCGTTGCAGATCATTATTCTCTCCTTCTCTCCACATGGTGTAGCTGAGTTTCTCTTCAATTCGATATAGGCCCTCTATTGAGTTGCGTTAAGGCGCTAGGGTGTTTGCAAAGAGCAATAAGCTCCTCGATCTTCCGTCGAGGGGGGAGACAGTGCTGCAGGAATCACGAGCAAGAATTTATTCGGAGCCTCATTCAAATCTAGGGTTAGGTTGTATTTTAAATCCTGCAAAAACTCCTCTCCATTTTGCAATTTGTGCTGCCCTCTGTGTTAGAAATCACACCCCTGGTTCTCATGCCTTTAATGTGGTGAGCTGAACCACATCATGTACTCATGAAATTACACCGTGTAGATAGCCAACGTGGCAAAACCACCCACAAAAACCACTAAGGAGAGTTAAGTAGCCAATTTTAGATAGAACAAGGTCTATAATACCTGATTTATTAGGTTAGAGATTAAGTATACATATCTTAATAGTTTAGGGGGTTAAATAGACTTATTCATTTTATTTTTTAAGGAAGTTTTGACTTTTGAGTTGGTAAATATATTAATACAGTACAACAACTTGCGTACGGACTCGGAGAAACTAGCCATCGTTCTCAATCCCAGCAGCGGCGCAGCCACCACACCCCTTTAACCTGAGGACGACGACGTGTTTTCCAGCGATCGGTGCCTCGCTGGATTTGAACATTTGATCGTTTGACGACCGCCGCCGCTGTGATCTGACCCTTTAACCGCCGCTGTGGGCACCACCGCGCGCAACGCCGCCGCCGCCGGCGGCCTGCGGTTTCGTCGTTTCGATGGATCGTGCAAGGTCTCCTTACTGAGCGAGTGAATCCGTGTCAAAGCTCTACACGTCACACGTAGGTGATGACGCACTGATGCATCCATAAGCAACCGTATATATATACCTCTCGACTGATGATGGCTGTGATCAAGAACACAAATTTCAAACACGAGCAGATTGAAATGGCAGGAGGAGGAGATGATCTGAAGCTTCTGGCGACATGGTTCAGCCCGTTTGCATCCAGAGTGAAGTTCGTGTTCCATCTCAAGGGCCTGAGTTACGAGAACATCGAGGAGGACCTCAAGAACAAGAGTGAGCTCCTCCTGAAGAGCAACCCTGTGCACAAGAAGGTCCCCGTGCTCTTCCACAAGGGCAAGCCCATCTGCGAGTCCATGGTTATCGTCGAGTACGTCGAGGAGATGTTCGCCGGCGTCGGGCCGTCCGTCCTCCCCGCCGACCCCTACGAACGCGCCATCGCTCGCTTCTGGGTGTCCTACATCGACAACAAGGTGAAATACTTCGATCTTTTTGTCAGTGCATGTCCTCCGATCCTGAGCTTGCGTGAAATGGTCTAGCTGATGTCAAACATGCGTGCATCCATGCGCAGCTAGTTGCGCCATGGTTCCAGGTGTTCAGGGGCAAGACGAAGGAGGAGAAGGCGGAAGGGCTGAAGCAGATATTCGTGGCGACGGTGGTCATGGAGGAGGCCTTCAAGGAGTGCTCCAAGGGGAAACCCTTCTTCGGCGGCGACGCCGTCGGGCTCGTCGACGTCGCGCTCGGCAGCCAGCTCGGGTGGATGCGCGCGTCGGAGGCGCTGTCCGGCATCAAGATCTTCGACCCGGCCAAGACGCCGCTCCTGGTGGCGTGGGGGGAGCGCTTCAGCGCGCTTGACGCGGCGAGGGTGACCATGCCGGAGTTCGGCAGGCTGCTCGCCTATGCCAAGATGCGGCAGGCCGAAACTGATGCCGCCAATGCAAACAACTAATCGATCA
This sequence comes from Zizania latifolia, assembly GCA_000418225.1. Classification (NCBI taxonomy): domain Eukaryota; kingdom Viridiplantae; phylum Streptophyta; class Magnoliopsida; order Poales; family Poaceae; genus Zizania; species Zizania latifolia. The sequence goes on along the minus strand of KE372732.1, from coordinate 16,305 downwards.
ACTGCCATGAGCAAACTCCTGCTGTCCTGCATGCGTCGACATCGGGGGAAGCGATCAGTTATACAATAATGCGTGTTTGTGCCAACCACCGCTTGTTGTTCATCCTACCTCGAGCAGCGTAGGCGCACAGCTCATGAGCGTGCAACTTTTTTGTGCAGTCAGCGTGTTTCGTTTGATATCGTGTCCTCGTATGAGACGTATCACCTCAATAAATGTCGGGTAGACCTTTCTGCTTGTTCTTGAAAAAAAAATAAACAGGAGTACTTCCGGAACAGTTTCTTTGTAAGGCTTAAGGGACCTTATTACTCTAAAGTAACATGCAAATAGCTATGAAAATTTGAAGGGTTTCTTCGAGGAGTTTTGGATTTTGAGAAACAATGGGTGGATATCTAACCGGTAAGAATTTAGAAAGATTGATATTTTTCAGTTTCTATGTTCTAGTTTATTTTTAGATTTTGTAGCCATTGAGTTTATAATCTAAAGTCAAAATATAAATGGCTTATGAGAGCTACAGATTTTAAGAGTAATTGTAGTTGCTAGAAGCTTCCTAAACAAGTCTAGATTAAGTCTAAATTTGACTAGCTTATTGAGGGAGAAAAGACAAGTTCAAATGTTCAATATATAAAGAGTGCTTGCACTATTCATACCTAAATTTCTCTTTTATGTATAGGTTGAGCTTAAACTTGAATTTTGGTAGAATGATATATGCCAATACATTCTGCACTGTCAAAAATTTTCCGAATTTTCTATAACTATTTATATTTACATTTGAGAAAAAAAACTATTTTGGTAGACATCCCTTTCACTATTATAACATTGGTCCGTTAGTATTGGAAAAATCTCTACTACATATTTGGTGCCGACCGGACGGCTTATAGTAATCCTCGACAAGCCTTCAGATTATACGACATGGCATCCTTATGTCTCTCGTCTCTCGACCTACATACATGCAGCATCCTCAAAACAATCACTTTGACTAAGTTTTTAAAATATATTATACTCTAAAATATTATCAGCATTAAAGATGATGGATATGGAGTATTAATGTTATATGTCTTTGGAAAGGACCCTGCTTAAATTTGTGTCACCTGCCGCTTGAGGTAATCCAAGATGAAGAGGCCGCGCCCGTTGCTGTGACCGTGGCGGCGACGATTCCCACGGACCACGGTGGCCGGATGATCGGGGCATGAGGAAGTTTAGCTTGTAGAACAAGCCGAGGGTGCCCCGGCTCAGTGCAGGGACGCATTGTGTTTTATACGTTTGTAATCAAGCTTACCTCTTTACGCGCTTTGGGTCGGACAGGGCCATCTCGGCGAGCTTCTCGTCGGCCATGATCCGCTTCATCTTGGCCGGGGTGAACTCGCCGCTGCCGAACTCCAGGTTGGGTTGTTTCGTTGCTGGTTGACAACTTGACATTCAAAATTCTCTCATTTTCCTATAAGAATAGAAATGAAGTAAGGCTACAAGAGTACTAATTATTTTCTTTGTTTTTCAGAATATTTGATGATTTACCACGCTAAAAAGTAACTTTGATTATCTATCATTTTGTTTAAAGTTATAAATTCAGATGGTCTTACAATGAAGTGCACACGCACACCCAACTAGGCACAATGTTTTTTTCTTATACTCGTTCAACTACACAAGAATTCTTGTTGTGGTACTCAATAAAGTGCTCGGCATACTTCACTTCACAAATAAAATTTAGTAATAAAGAGCACAAATGATATGAGACAAATTTTAAATTCGGTTCTATTTCTTTTCTTCACAACTAAAACATATATTATAGCTTAATATTTATAGAACCTATTCGCTTCCTATAAGAATCTTAGTAGGAATTATCATATAAGAAACTTAGCAGAAATCGTGTGCTATAAGAAGACTAGTAAAAATCGTTTATACTTCAACTCTAATACATTCTCAAAATATATGAGTCATTGATTTGCATCATGATTATTTCCAACAACATTGGCGTATCATAGTTTGCAATGGCGTTCCTTGATCTCTACATCTCTATGTAGCATTTGGCAAATTAATTTTATGTGCTAAAGTGCATGAATGTGAAGTACTTGTTGAGCAAAACAGCTCAAACTGTTCCGAAAGTACCGAAACCAATACACACGTATAGGCATGTAGGTCTTATTAGGGTCTATCTCTATAAACTTATATTTTAGCTCTAGACCGTGAAACTCAATAGTTATAAAATTTAAAAATAAAATAGAATCTAGAAACTAATAAACATTAACTTCCGTAGATACTCACTAAATGCTTCTTGGAATCTAAATCTTCTTAAATAGACTTACTACCTCCACCCCAAAATATATCACATGTTTGAGTTTAAAATTTATCTCAAATATAACAAAATAATCAACCACTTCTGGATGTACATCCACTCATTCTTTTTAATACATGTATCTATGTCTAAATGTTGCTACATTTTGGGATGGAGTGAATATAATTTTACACAATATTTTGGACCTAATGGACTGAGTTGGCATGAATTTTGATGGGCTCATACTATGTTATCAAGCATAGCCCAATATCAGTCTTACAGGCCCAAATGATCTAGCAAAAACCTGGTCTGTCAAACTACAAGATTCGTGATAGCGGCTGGTTAATTTGCCAAGCTCACTTTTCCGTGGTTGAGGTTTAACCGTAATTTCTTTTTTTACTTACTTCATTTTATATTATAATTCATTTGATTTTTTAAATCAAATTTCATTAACTTCAATCAGTTTTATAAAAAAACATTTGATGCAGTCCTCTTCCTGATTACATGGCTTATCTCGAAAAACATAATGCGAGGATCTTTAATGCGGTTGCTGGTATGCTCCCAAAGCGTTTGTCAACTGTTTGAAGAATGGCTGCTCTGGCGTTTTGCTGGGCTAGGAGGTTCTTCTACCAGGGAGATTTCAGCTTAGTTTCATTGTTTTCTTTGTTCCTTTAGCTTATGGACAGTATGGATGAAAGTGATTCGGATAGTTTTTATCTGAATCCGAAAAAACAGTTTCGGATTCGGATTTTTCGTTTCGGATACCGGTTTTTTTAGATACGGATTCAAATTCGGATATTTTTTTATATGAAAATGGATATGACATTGCTAGTATTCGATAGATACGGATTCTGATAATCCGAATAAGTTATATTCGGATTATCCAGAATAAAAAGCCCAATCAACCCAGTTATTTCTGACCATCAGTTATGCTTTATGACGCGCACTATATTTTATTCCCTTTTCAGAATAGAGCGCTCTATCTCATCTCATTCCCTGTACACTATAGGACCACCGCTCGCCCCAGCCACCACCCCCACCACCGTCGTGCCCAGCCGACCGCTCCTAGCGCTGTCAGAGCCCCGCTGCATCGTGCTACGGCTGCCCCCGGCACGCCATGGCCACCCCGCTGCCGCCCTTGCCACGCCACGGGTGTCCTACGGCTGCCCCTATCGTGACGCCCCGCTGCTACCCTCGCCACGCCATGGCCTCCCTATGGTCGCCCCCGTCGCGGCACCCCATGGCTGCCCCCGCCGTGCCACGGGCACCCCTCTACCATACCACCCCATGGCGATTCTTCTTTTTTTGGTTGGCCCGCATGACTGCACCGTCGGGAATAGTGAGGATGAGAGGAAGAAAAAAGAAGGAAGCAGAGAGGAAGGGAAAAAAGGAAGAAAGAGAAATAGAGAAAGAGAAAAGTAGAAAGAGAAGAGAAAATAAAAGAAAAAAGTTATTTTGCACAATTGGAAAGTTTTTAAAATTGGGAGATTTCTAAGATTGAAAAATCTGACATTTCCTACTGCACTTTAAAAAGGAATCAAATCTTTTGAAAGATTTTGAAATTCAGAAAAATTCTTAATTTGGAAAGCATTTTAATTAAAAACATCTTAT
>KE372731.1:413250-456987 GCA_000418225.1 Zizania latifolia | reverse complement strand
ACACAAACATGAACACGAACAGATACACGAACACGAACATGAATATGAACACGAACACAAACACAAACACAAATACAAACATAAGCACAAAGACAAACACAAACACAATTAAAACACAAACACAATCACAAATACAAACACAAACATAAACACAAACTTAACACCAAACACAAACATAAACACAAACACAAACACAAACACAACACCTAACACAAACACAAGCACAAGCACAAGCACAAAACACAACACAAAACACAACACAAACACAAACACAAACACAAACAAAAACACAAACACAAACACAAACACAAACACAAACACAAACACAAACACAAACACAAAAACAAACCCAAACACAAAACACAAACATAAACATAAACACAAACGCAAAGACGAAAACAAACATGAATATGAACACGAACACAAACACGAAGACAAACACAAACAGGAGGACAAACACGAACACAAACACAAACACAAACACAAACACAAACACAAACACAAACACAAACACAAACACAAACACAAACACAAACACAAACACAAACACAAACACAAACACAAACACAAGCACAAACACAAGAACAAACACAAAACACAAATACCAACACCAACACGAACATGTACTCGAACAGGAACACGAACACAAACACAAACACGAACACAAAACACAAACACCAACACCAACACAAACACAAACACCAACATAAGCACAAGCACAAGCACAAGCACAAGGACAAACACAAGCATAGGCCTCGGCACAAACACAAATAAAAGCAGACGCACAAGCACACGCACAAGCACATGCACAAGCACAAGCATAAGCACAAACAAAAACACAAACACAAACACAAACACAAACACAAACACAAACACAAACACAAAGACAAAGACAAAGACAACACAAAACAAAAACATAAACATAAACACAAACATAAGCACACACATAATCACACGCACAAGCACATGCACACAAACAAAAACACAAGCATAGGCACACGCACAAGCACAGGCACACGCACAAGCACAGGCACAAGCACAGGCACAAACACAAACATAAACACAAACACAAACACAAGCACAAGCACAAACACAAATAGGTACACATACATGAACAAAAACACGAACACGAACACGAACACGAACACGAAGATGAACATGAACAAGAACACACATACGAACTCAAACACAAACACAAACAAAAACATAAACACAAACTCAAACAAAAACACAAACACAAACACGAAGACAAACACAAACACAACACAAAGACAAACACAAATACAAACACAACACAAAACGCAAACACAAAAACAAACACAAACACAAACACAAACATGAACACAAACAGAAACACAACACCAAACACAAACACAAACACAAACAAAAACACAAACACAAACACAAACACAAACACGAACATGAACACGAACCAAACACAAACAGGAACACAACACAAACATGAATACGAACACAAACATGAATACGAACAGGAAAACGAACACGAACACGAACATAACACGAACATGTACACGAACTTGAACTTGAACATGAACGTAGAACACGAACACGAACATGAACACGAACAAAACACAATCATGAACACAACACAAACATGAACACAAACACATACACGAACAAGAACATGAACACGAACACGAACATGAATATGAACACGAACACAAACACAAACATAAATAAAAACACAAACACAAACACAAACACAAATACAAACATAAACATAAGCACAAACTTAACACCAAACACAAACACAAACACAAACACAAACACAACACAAAACACAAATACAAGCACAAGCACAAGCACAAAACACAACACAAAACACAACACAAACACAAACACAAATACAAACACGAACACGAACACGAACACGAACACGAACACGAACACGAACACGAACATGAACATGAACACGAACACGAACACGAACACAAACACGAACACGAAGACAAACACCAACACGAGGACGAACAGGAACACGAACACGAACACAAACACAAACATGAACATGAACACAAAACACAAACACCAACACCAACACAAGCACAAGCACAAGCACAAGCATAAGCACAAACACAAGCATAGGCCCAGGCACAAACACAAATAAAAGCAAACGCACAAGCACATGCACAAGCACAAGCACAAACACCCACACAAACACAACACAAGCACAAACACAAACACAAACACAAACACGAACACGAACACAAACACAAACACAAACACAAACACGAACACGAACACGAACATGAACATGAACACAAACATAAACACGAAGACGAAGATGAATATGAACATGAACACGTACATGAATACAAACACGAACCTAAACACAAACACAAACACAAACACAACACAACACAACATAAAGACAAAGACAAACACAACACAAAACACAAACACAAACACAAACACAAACAAAACACAAACACAAACACAAACACAAAGGCAAACACAAACACAAACACAAACACAACACAAAACACAAACACAAACACAAACACAAACACAAACACAAACACAAACACAATGGTTATAAATAAAACCGGTACTAAAGATACATGATTCTAAAAAAAGACACAGATTTGCATATAACTCGATACTAATCTGTATTTAATTTCACTTGGCTTTCTTCTTAACAAATTTGAATTTTATTTCACTTCAAATTCTTTACAACTAATTTGCATTTCATTTCACTTGAAATTCTTCACAACTAATTTTGATTTCATTTCACTTGAAATTCTTCACAATAATTTGGATTTCATTTCACTTGAAAATTGTCACAACTAATTTGAATTTCATTTCACTTGAAATTTATCGTAATAATTTGGATTTTATTTCATTTCAAATTTGTCAAACCTAATTTGAATTTCATTTGACTTGAAATTCTCCACAATTAAGTTGAATTTCATTTCACTTGAAATTATCGACAACTAAGTTTAATTTCATTTCAATTGAAATTCTCCACTACTAAGTTCAATTAAAATTCTCCACAACTAATTTGGATTTTATTTCAATTGAAATTCTCGACAACTAATTTGGATTTCATTTCAATTGAAATTCTCCACAACTAAGTTGCTTTTCATTTCACCTGAAATTCTCTATAGCTAATCTGGATTTCATTTCAATTGAAATTCTCCACAATTAATCTGTGCTTTTTTCAGAATCATGTTTCTCTAGTACCGGGTTGTAAATAAAACAGGTACTAAAGATACATGATTCTGAAAAAGCATAGATTTGCATATAACCCGACACTTATTTGTATTTAATTTCACTTGACATTCTTCCCAACAAATTTGAATTTCATTTCACTTGAAATTCTTCACAACTAATTTGCATTTTATTTCACTTGAAATTATACAACTAATTTGCATTTCATTTCACTTAAAATTCTTCACAACTAATTTGGAATTCATTTCACTTGAAATTCTTCACAATAATTTGAACTTCATTTCACTTGAAATTTGTCACAGTAATTTGGATTTCATTTGACTTCAAATTTGTCAAACCTAATTTGTATTTCATTTCACTAGACATTTTCACAATAATTTGGATTTCATGTCACTTGAAATCTGTCACAACTAATTTGAAGAATTTCATTTCACTTGAAATTTGTCACAATAATTTGGATTTCATTCCACTTCAAATTTGTCAAACCTAATTTGTATTTCATTTCACTTGACATTTTCACAATAATTTGGATTTTATTTCAGTTGAAATTCTTCACAACTAATTTCATTTTATTTCACTTGAGATGTACGCTGAAGAGCGACACAAGATGATTTCATTTCAGCCAATCACAGTAGGTACCAACAATTTGCACCACATAACAGATGTTGTTCTAAGCTAGGAAGCTAAAGTACATACATAGTTACCTCTAGTATACCATTGCTAATGTGGAAATAAAAAGCGCAAATTTACCGACAACTATCTCGTTGGTTTGTAGAAAATAGCCAAAACCAACTGTTAGGTAATAGCACCCAATCTATCGATTTGTGCACTGCAATTAGGACTGGTGTGCCTCCTGCTGCTGTCACTTAGATCTCTGTGGTCTATTGGTGTAGGTGAGGTATGACGTATTTCTCACAATACTGCCATGAAAAGTATTGTGACAATAAAATGTTCTGGTAGCTAGTTAGCCGAGTTAAGTGCATATAGGTATAGATGTTTGCAATTGTGACATGTGCAAAGTGCTTACCATCCTGTTTTTCTTGATGACTGAGGGATTGATTGTGCATATATATAATTGAGTACTAGAGGATGTCGTAGCCGAGATGTCTTGAAGGAGAGTCTTCCTTTCTGCCATTAGATCTATTGGATTGCCAAAAAACATATGGTCTTTAGTTGGTCGATGTCGCCTTCTCTGGATTTCTGTTTCCCCTTCTTCTCAGCTAGCCGTGCAGATCCAATAGCATCATCTGTCATTATAAAAAAGCCAGTAAGTACATATACAAAATAGGCATATATGTATAATAAGTAATGTGAGTTCGTTATATATACCTCGCTTGAGTTTACTCTTATGGCTTGTGAGGCTTTCTCTTTGCCATAATTATTAAAACAATAGCCCTGGCAGATAATGTGGCTTCCATTGTTAGTACCACAAAGTCCCCTTCTACTAGGAAGACTCGGTTAGCAAATACAGACCACCCTTTACTCAGGCATAAGCTGCCTCCACAGTTTTCAACCTTGACCATATTGGTGCAGCCATCTCTTATTGATATCTTAAGAGTGTCATCCTAGTGAATGTTACGGTGATTGACAAAGCTTTTTGGTAGAAACTAGAACAGTGAGATAACATCACATTAGTTTGTTATGATTTTGTTACCACATAAATAGAAAATGCAATATATATAATGTACCATGTGACACCTTTGCCAACGATCGACTTTCAGAAGGCAATCCTTCGGATCATAAGCCGACACCTAAAATAGGCAATTGTCAAACCAATTTCACTTGACATTGTACAAAAGTTGACGAACTAATCTACATTGCATATTCATCTACATTATGTCACTTGTATTTGTAAATTAAACTAAGATACATTGTATAACTGGTACTAAAGATGCACCATTTGCATTGCATATTTGAGTTAGTGCGTACTGGTCGATCGGCGCAAAAATGGAAATCACATGTGTATTACAGTACTAAAATTATTGACAAGGATTACTATATCTATACATAGCATTTGCAGTACAGATCGGCCAAACAACAACATCTCATAATACAGTGTTCAATCAACCCTAAAATAGCCAAAAATAAGGAAAACAATGTACCCTAGTGGTGGCGGGCCTACCATTGGAAGCACGATGTCCAGCGGCACCACTTGGGAGGCTTGCCATGTCGTCGTTGCCTAATCTAGATCGTCGATGAGCGGTTGGCTGGGCTAAACCCTAAACCCTAAACTGGTCATACGGACGAAAGAAGAACTAAAGAATAGAGGCAGAAATGAGGAACATGAGATTTTTGGGGATATCAGATACATTAGGAGAAAGGTTTAGTACCGGTTCAGGATATCACCTGACACTAAAGTTATTAGCACCGGTTGGGTTCCCTGACTAGTACTGATAAGTTTAGTACTCCCGACCCAGTACTAAAACTCTTTATTAGTACCGGTTGCGGCTACCCACGATGTTCTCTCTCTTTTCTAACCGTTGAAGATGACTTTCGGTACCAGGTCAAATTGGAATGGGTACTAAAAGGGGTGGATGAAAGGCAACTTCTCTAGTAGTGAATCTCAGTTGAATTTGTTACATCATTAGCTTAGTTATTCTTGAAGCATAAAATAACCAATGAGGTATCTTTTCTACAAAAGAAAATAAGGTACGGTTACAATGCGGAATATCAAATTATGTAGTTAAGATCATGCATAATTTTAGTAGCCTTATGCCGTAGTCAATCAGATTTTAAAGGGAAAAATCACACTAATGATTATGGTTGCAAAGAATTAGCATAGGACCGCTAATTGGTTGCAATTCATACAGGAATAGAAGCATGAAATCAAGCAATCAATTTATAGTTTGGTGATTGAGAATGACACTACCACAAAAACAGTCTTTAGTGACTAAGCCTTACTGACGGATCAATGACGCGCATCAGTAATACACTTTTAGTGATGGACTGTTGTTGACGCGTCAGTACTACTGCCTTATTAGTAACTGGTCATAATATGACCCATCACTAAAGAGGGGGCACTCCTATTAGTGATGGGTCACACTACGACCCATCACAAAAGGGTCAAAGAACTAGTGATGGGCAGAAACTACCGCCCATCACTAATGACATCGCCAATCATTAGTGATGGGGGTAGTTACCACCCGTCACTATAGGTGCCTCCTATGTGTAAATAGGCGGGGCCAATAGAACCGACGCATGCTTTCATATCATGCAGAACCCTAACCCTAGCGGCCACGCTTTGTCGTGCTAGCTCCTCTGCTGTCGTGCTAGCTCCTTCGTCGTCGTGGCCTCCATTCTATCGTGGCCTCCTTTGTCGGCCTCCATTCCCTCATGGCCTCTCTTCCCTCGTGTCCTCGTTCCATCGCACATGGAACCATTTCGTCGCCGTCGTGCATCTCCTCCTCCTCCAACCTCCTAAGGTTCTCCTCCTCCTCCTCCTCCGTCGTGGCTATGGTTTGTGACTTACTAATTTGTGAGTTTGTGTGGATACTTAATTTGTAAATATGTTGCTTTGTGAATAGGTTCCCCTATTCGCTCAATGAAGAGAAGGCTATTAGTATGAGGATGTGTGTGACAATTAGGCTCTTTTTTTGTTTTGACAAGTTTGTTCATATAATGATGTTACATTACGTGCTACTATTATTGTTCCTATATTTTGTTCATACAATGATCTTACATTATTATATGCTCATTTTCATATAGTTTGGTCCTTTATGTTTCTTTTTATTCAATATTCTTTTGGGGTAAGATTTAATTAATTAGTTGTCACACACACATGTGAATTGAAATATAGCCTAGTGGTGACGAGGCCATTAAGTTGGTAGGCCGACATCTGAGAGCAATCCATGTTTTTGTTTTTTGGTTTATACAACTATTATTGTACTTTTTTTATCGTTGTTAAATATAATACGAATTAGGGACATGATAAGCCTCCCAAGTGATAAACATGGTACTTCCGCTAGACATCATATTTCTAGTAGTAGGCGGGCCCATCAGACGGTATTATTTTACTTTTTTTGTTGTCCCATATTGTAAGTGCAATGTTTAGTTATAGTAATCTATGCTAATAATATAGGTACCGACTTAAGTTCCTAAGTGTTGCCTCCTGAAAATCTATCATTATGTCTACGGGTGTCACTAGGTTTATACATTATACGTTGCATATTCTATTTATGTGGTAACAAAACTAACAAATTGATGCGATATTATCTCACTGTTGTAGTTTCTAACAACAAGCTTTGGCGCTAACCATAATGATGAGGACATCAACCCCGACACGGGAATGGCTACTCCAACTGAACCAGCACAGGCGCCACCTGGACCACTCACTCGAGCTCGTGCACGTGAATTAAACTTCGTGATGATTTTGAAGAATGAAGGACCAGAAGTTCCCTAAATGCATGCGCCATCTATGCTCATGATGAACCTGCCCAGAATAATGTCTAGGTGCTGCGTCACCTATGTGTTTTTAGTTTGTCAAGAAATAACCAGGAAAGTGCTGCGCCACCTAAATCAGGAAAGGGGATCAAGGAGATGGCGTGTGGCTGTTTGGGCGCCTATTCCCTGCCTTGTGGGCAGGCTGGGTGCCTACCTTCCTCATGCCTCCTCCCCCTATTTAGCCAGGGTCTGCGCCCCCTATTTTGGGCGAGTTTTCTTTGATAAGTTTAGCCATTGTGCAAACATCCTGTACTGCAGTTGTGCTCAACAGCCACCTGTGGACAGCCATTGAGAACCCCAATTCATGAGCGATTGATATTCAGTTTTGCCTTCATCTTGTTCTTGCTTGTTCTTCGATTGCTTGCAGGAATAGAACCTCGTGTTCAGGTTGATCTTGCCACCAGCAAGGTCAATAACCATTTGGAGTTGGTTCAGCGATTGCTAAGGCGCCACAACCTGTTCGTTCGTAGTCGGATCGCGAGAGTCACCTCCTCCACAAATCGAAGTTATCCCTCTCACCGAAAGATCGGGCACTCCAGCTCTATCACATAACATTCACGCTGGAGACACTCTTGAGATATCAACAAGAGATGGGTGCATCAATATGGTTGAGGTTACAAGCTATGGAGACAGGTTATGCCTCCACAAAGGATAGGGTGCATTTAGTTCTTCAGTCCGCCTAGTAGAAGGGGACTATGTTGAACTAACAATAGGACCCTCACTGTCTTGTATGGCTACTATTTTCAATAATTTTGGTAAAGAGAAAATCACAGGAGCCATAAAAGTAGAGGACAGCGATAGCGGTATCTATAGCAAACTCATATTACGTACTAGAAATGCATATTTTGTTTATATACTTACCGACTTTTTTATAATGGCAGGTGAGTGTCCTAGCAATACTCCAAAGAAGAAGGGAAAATAGATATCTAAGGAGGACGACACCAATCAAATGGACCAACTAGAGAACATTTGTTATTTTGGAAATCATATAGATATAACTCCAGCAAGGAAGGCTCTCTCATAAGACATCTCGACAGGTTTATCCTTCGAGACCCAGTTATATGTCTGCACAATAAATAACTCAATCATCAATAAGAAGTCGGTGGTAAGCTCTTTGCACATATTAGAAAAGCAAACATCTACGTATATACACTTGGCCTTGTCTAACTAGTTTTGTATAAATTTTATTGTAATAATACTTTTCAAAGCAATATTGTGAGAAGTACATCACACCTCACCTACACTAACAGATCACCCAGATTCAAGTGGTAGCAGTAGGTAGTGAAGCACTCCCAATTACAGTACATAAATCTACGGATGGACGGTGCTACCTAACTACTGGTTTTAGCCAATTTCTTCAAAATAACACGTTAGAGGTTGGCACAGTGTGCACCTTTCATTTCAACATCAACAATGGTACAATTGAGGCGGTTATGTATGTGGTGTAAATTATTTTAGAAGTTAGCTAGAAGTTAGAAGTTAATATTATGAAACTTTTTTTAGCTAATTTCTTCATGATAACGAGTTAGAAGTTAATATATGTGATATTAATTTGGCTATGAAATTTCTATGATGAATTGACCGTGTTCTGTGATGAAACATTTGTGATGTGCTTTGGAATGTTGGATGTTGGCTGCTAAATCCTAGCTTTGATTCAGGATGCAGCCTAAAAATAGTTATTTTTTTAAAATAACCATACTATTAGTGATAGGTGATAGTAATCACCCATCACTAAAGGGTGACCGCAGGTGAGCCAATAGGCACACCTTTAGTGATGGGTGGATATTGTCGTCCGTCATTAAAAAGTGACTCTTTAGTGATGGGTGAATACCCGTCACTAATGACCTAGCTTCACTGTTACGATAAGAGTGACGGGAGACATGTCCATCACTAATAAATGTTATTATCCGTCACTAATAGGATTTTCTATGGTAGTGTGACCAACTTAAGCTAAAGGAGAGCAGCATGTTCAAACCACATAAAAAACCTTAAGCAAGGCTCATACACCAAGTTGAAAGTGGCTTTTTGATTGATGCAAACTAAACATCGATACAATGCACTCATTTGGATTAACCGTTATCAATCAAAGTAATGCTATGTAATAGCTAACGTTTAAGATATCCTTTTCTGCAGAAATACCAGTATAAGTGAGAGAGGACAACCGTGGCAGTGCACAATACATTGTTGGATGTCATGCCATTTTCAAAACTAGAATTTGTCTAGGTGGCACCAAATTTAGTTAAAACTAAAAGGATAGTCAGCATCCCTCAGACCTTGATCAATGATTTCATTTTAGATTAATTAAAGGAAAATTTCCTCACATGCCATTACAATTTCTAACAATTTGAAAAATGTCACTGTCAGCGACTGTGATGGCCTTTAAAGAGTCTTTTAGAGTTTCAGTGACACACAAATGATATATTTCTAAACCGTAAAAAATATAATGGCACATTTCCAACCTTTCCTATATTAAAACTCGAACATATGAGCTATGATAGGGAAATTCGGGTGCAACTATATGTGCGAGTTGTTAGATAATTAGGCAATTACAATATTAATTTCTGAATTACATAAATCATGACATACCCAAAAACTAGCATGAATAATTCTAACATACTAGTAAATATGAACAACATAATCACGGCCTTAGAAAACATGATTAAAAACAATACTAGATCACAGTACACGTATTGTATGCTTGTAGACGAGGATGCCGCGATCGGTATAGATTGGTTCCTGTTGGCATCAGACCACAGATGACGGTGACCGACGGTTGACGTAGATGAAAGGCATGCCATGGTGACGGACGTGAGCAGTCACAAGAAGCACTTCCCAAAAACCTTATTCAACCTCTCCCGGTGTAGGATCATAAGGCCGACAGGTTCTGAAGACCTGCTCTCTCGTTCGCTGGTGCACGCTGATGCGTGGGACGGAGAAGGCTATGGTGACGGTGTAGCAGAGAGGTAAGGCAAAACCCTACCGCAAATTGATCTGTTACGATCTGATTTTGTGGAGGCCGATTAGATGGGTATTTATATGGGAAATGGCATGATCTCGCATTGCGATCACGATCTAAACCAAGTCAGTTTTCATACCCCAAATATTGGCCAAGTTACCAAAAAATTAGAATGGCAAAAGAAGACCGCGCCCCTACAAGGCGAGAAGCTGGATTTTGGCAGACCATTCACGCAGGTGCTACGTGCCTGCGCCCTTTGACCTGACCTGGCCTAAGACTAGGCCCGAGCCTGAGCCCAGCCTAGCAAGGTGAGGCGAGTGAGCGCACGCGTGTGGAACTTCCTTTCTCTCCCCCTAAGCACATAGGTTAGAGGGATAGAGACAACCCTACTATATAAGTTGGTCATCCTCTACCTACACTAGCAATATGGGACTAAAGGTTTCTACCATCCTCTTGCATGACATAGGCCTTTGAGATTTATTTAGAATTTCTAAAATAAGTATATGGGCTAAGCCCATAAATTCTAGCAATCCACCACCAGATCTCAAATACCCATTTAGAGATTTGCCTGTTTCTCACTACTATTGATATACTAGCGTTTTAGCGAGGACTGCTAAGTTGAACTCTCGCCTAGAGCTTCAAGCTATACTCATCCACAACTTGAACAATGGATTATGTCTTGAATTGAAAGTTTTATGCGAATAAGTTTCACTCAAAGCCATAACTAGTGCCTAGCTGCCAGTAGCCTACCCCACGGGTGGAGAATATGCGTCGTACTCCCTGATCTCTTCATGAGCTTATTAGAGATCACCCAAGTCTCATAGACTGTGATGTTAACAGTCAGGCTCATATAAGTGTATTCTTTCAAGAATGCTCTGTAGGACATCATCTTTGTTAATTAAATCTAATAGATATATTAAGGTATGAAGCCAATCTGCCTTACAGCATCTGAGAGTATTACATCTTCACTTAGAGTGGGTTAGGAGTTACTCTCCTCTGTTAACCAATAGCTTGTTTTCCCTAAGTACTAATTCATGGGATCTCCAATCACATAGGTTGGGTTACCACTATGGCAACTTATATGGGTCTCATACCCATCTCCCTCGATGCATTTTCTATCACATTCCATGATAGCCCTTTTGTAAAGGGACCTGCCAAGTTTTTGTCTGTTTGAATATAAGTCACACTTATTACTCTAGAGTTTCTCAACTTCCTGACAGACTTCAATCGTCTTTTAACGTACCTTTTAACTGCAACTTGTTATGGGACAGGGACAAACCCATAGATTCAATTCAAAATAGAACATAGAAAACATTATACTAACTGCAGAGAACATCACGAGGCATGCCCATAACCGAGGGCGCAGCTATTTGAATAGGTTGTACTCTGTTCAGAGGTGTACAAATTTACGCACAAGACATGGACCTGGTGTGGACCAGAATACCACCACGATACCCTGACTAAGCCCATGCCAAAGCCCTTAATACAGCTCGCCCAACATAAGGACAACCACACTAGGTTTCGCTGGCGCTCCAAATAGAGTCCGACCCGTAATGGCATAGGTAAGACCCCATCAAGGAAACACAGCCCCATCAGTACAAATCACTAGAGGAAGCTCCTCAACGGTGATATTGACTCATTCGCTCAGTGCATTGTGTTGGAACGAACCATACACCAGACTAGGTCTTACCCACTAGACTTGTGGTTTGTACAAGAAGGCTTTTGCGATAGATCCCACAGACCGGTCCTTATAGTGCCTCGGGTCTGACCAATGCCCTAGCTTGCACCCAGAACCCACCCATGTCATCATCTTAACCATTTTCAAAACATTGTCACCTTTTGAATTCTAGGGGAAGAATATAATGATTGTATCCCAACAAGATTAAAACCCTAAATATTTAATTTTTAAGCATGGCTAAGCAAAAGAGTGCTAATACATAGAGCACTAACTATTAACTAGATTATACTAAGGTGAACAAAGTAGATGGCTCACAACAAAGCAATGGTCTTAAATGTACAAGGACATGGGCATATAATCAATTAATCCTACTTTATCGTATTAAACATGCATGTATGTGATTATAGCAAATTTAGCATTTTGAAAACATGGGTTCAATATGATCGAGGTAAGGGTCATGACTTGCCTCTTGCTCTTTTGATCAACCTTTTAACTCTTGAACGAAGACTTTCGGGTCTTGCGCGAGGTCATTTGAATCTTCGGGAGCACGAGGGTCTACACGGCATGTAAAACAAGACAAAAACTCTAAGAAAAACAAAATAAACAATACAACAAAATATTATCATTAGTTAGAGTATTGATTAAGGAGAATTACGGAACTTAAACAGAGTGAATCGGAGATAGGATACAAAAGATATTGAATTTAGAAGATCACATGAAATGATAAGACATTTCTTATGAATTTCCTCGAAATAGGATGAAATGACCTCGAATGGAGTACGAGCGGTATGGACCAAGTACACATCAAAGTAGAACATGATTCTAGATGAGTTTAGAAAGTTGAACGGATTGATTTGGAGTTCAAATGGAAAAGATATGAATATTACAAGTTTGAATTCAGTCACATGAAATGATAGAACTCGCAAATGAAAGGAGATAATCGTGAGATTATTCCTTTGGATTAAATGAGACGGTTGATATATAATTGAACACACTCACTTAGATAGAATGAAATGGAATGATTGGACTTGAGTTGAGCCATGGATGGGCCAAGTCAAGTCATGTTTGGCGGACGACACTTTCATTCAACCAACGAATAAAAGATTACCCGAACACGGTGAACGACCGATAACAAAAAGAGGGTAAGAATGGATTTAGCCGAACAACTGAGATAGGTTGCGGCCATTGAACAACCTAGTCCATTCGACTTTGGATAAAAAGACAATCGACTAAAGGTACACATGAAGGCTTAACCGATCGAGCCTTAGTGACCATGTCGAAGAGTTTAGTTTAAATCGATGAGATTCAACAACGAATGGCGACGAACAACTACGAACAACCGACGATCGGTGATGACCATCGATGAACATCACAAGTCTGACTACCGAATACCAATCAAATCACAATCGATGGATTGGATCAAGGAAAGGGGAACACATCAGCATTTGACCATGATGAACGATGAGGGACGACGACGAACATTAACTCCGGTGTAAGAAACAGAACGGTGACAAATGACACCTTGTGGCAACTATGACCTCCAGGACGGAACGAAGGGAGCATCGCGTGTTCTAGGGATAGAGTTCCATTTTCGCTAATTGATGGATACAACAAAGAATCACGGCATAGATCAGATCCGATGAACAACATGATGATAACAAGGAGTAGGATCGGTAAACAATAAACAACAACACTACATGACCGATTGGAATGGAAGAACAACGGTACGATAAACGAAATATAGTTACAACAAAGATTATGATAGGATACAAATAAATTGACATGATATAATTCAATCGATAGGAACAAAGGCGAAAGGAATTGTGTTCTCACTGAGAGTGAACAGAAGATGATGCAGTGGAGATCGAGCGGAGGACGATGAAGAAATCGGTCAATCAAGAAGAAGAGTTCACCGATTTCTCTTCTTTTTAAATCTGCAGCTTTCCTCTCCTGAATTCTTCTCTAGTTCTTTGATTTGCTCACTGCTTCTCTACCTCGTTGCTCTGACTGGAGGACAAGGAAACAGGACGAGGCGGCGCACATGATCGGCAATGCGGCGAGGTGAACTAGATGGTGGTGCGGCGAGCAGGGGGCTAGGCGCTAGGGTCGGCGGTGGCAAGATGGGCGGCGTGGGGCTAGGCCGACGAGCTGCTGCCGGAGAGGGCAGAGGTGAGGCGACAACTAGTGGGCAAGCAGGGAAGGAGGGGTGGTGCAGGGAGGAGAGAAGGAGGGCGCAGGGAGAGGGAGGAGGAGGATGGGCACAGGAAGAAAAATGGAGAGAGGAGGAGGTGCAGGGCGAAGGGAAAGCACGGGCACCAGGAGGAAAGAAGGCACGGTCAGCCAGGAGAAATAGAGGAAAGAGAGGAAGAAGAAAGGAAAGAAGAAGAAAGGAAAGAGAGAGGAAGAAAGGAAAGAGAGCAAAGGGAAAAGGAAGGAAAGAAAATATTTTTTTTGAAAAAATCAAATTTAGATTTTTGAGAAAAAAGGGAAAGTTTCCAAAGATTTGGATTTTTGAATTTTGAATAAATTGAGGGGTTTTCAAGGGATTTTGGATTTCAAAGAAATAACTCATGAATATCTTAAAGAATATTCAATGATTTAGAAAAATGAGAAATTTTGAATTTGCCTCAAAATTTGAACTTCTGAATTTGAACACGAAACCACGGATTTGAATTTACTTGGGGTTTCAAAGGAAAAGAGGATTTCCAAAGGGATTTTCATAGAATCTAATATGTGCGAATGAAAAGGCAATTTTGACTTTGCGAACGATAACTGATAATTGATCACTCTGGATTTACAACGAGAAAAGAGAGAAACAGTCGAGGACGAGGATTCCAACTCGGCAGGAAAAAGAAAGGATTTTAATTACTTTTCCAATTAAAGTTATTCACTGAAATATTTATTGATTTGCTATTCTAGTTGGAAAATCCTTAAGGAAACCAAAACCTAAATCGATTTGAGGCAGGAGAAATTTATTAAAAATTCCTCTAGCCGAATTTGATTTGGTTTTACATTGTTTTTAATTGAAATGATTTATCATACATTTTATTTGGATAACAATTCTATTGAAATATATTGTATTAATTAATGTTAGACTTTGCGATGAAATGATATTGATTATATCTTAATTAATTCCTTTGCACCAAAAATTCCAGAAAATTTTTGGGACGCAATTTAGAGCAAGAAGAATTTTGAGAAAAATACTCCAGCTGTGATTTATTTTAAACGAAATTTTTAAGCCCGTATTTTAGCTTCGTTATTTATCACTTTACAACTAAATCATTTTCTTGAAATTTATTTATTAATTTCTTTATTTTTTTAATGCCTGACAAAAATCAGGGCGTTACAACTACTATGGTAGATTGTCTTGATTGGCAGAAAATGAGCCACTTTTGTTAATCGATCAACAATAATCCAAATAGAATCATACCCTGAGTTTGTTCTTGGCAATCTAGTTATAATGTCCATTCCAACTTCTTTTCACTTTCATTCAAGCACTCTCAAAGGTTTGAGTAACCCTACAGGTCTCTGATGTTCTGCTTTTACTCTCTAGCACACATCACATAGTGCTACATACTATGCTATCTCATGGCGTATACTGGGCCACCAAAACTTCTCTCGAAGATCTTGATACATCTTAGTACTCCCAAGATGAATAGAATACTAGGTCTCATGGGCTTCACGAAGTATGAGATCCTTCAACTCCTTCTTATCAGTACATAGATACGACTTCCATGCCATAGGATACCTTGTTCATCTTCAACGAACTCATGAGCTTTCTCTTCCTTCACGCTTTCCTTTATTTCAAGAATATAGGGATCATTCACTTAAGCTTCACCTATTTTATCTACCAGCGAAGGATGAGCTTCTAAGGCTACTAAAAATCCACTTGGGACGACCTTCAAACTCAACTTTTCAAATTCTTGTAGCAATTCCAAAGATACTTCCTCAATCGAAATAACATTCCCATAGGTCTTGTGACTAAGGGCATCTGCTACCACATTAGCTTTGCTAGGATGATACTGAATACTGACATCATAATCCTTGACTAACTCGAGCCATCTTCTCCGCTGAAGGTTCAAATCGGGTTGGGTGAAGATATACTTCAAACTCTTATGGCCTGTGAAGACTTCTATATGGTTCCCAATGAGATAGTGACGCCAAATCTTTATAGCATGGACCACTGCGGCCATTTCTAAATCATGGGTCAGGTAGTTTAACTCATGAGATCTTAATTACTAAGAAGCATAGGCAACTACCTTTCCTTCCTACATCAACACGCATCTTAAACCTTGACGAGATGCATCACAAAATACCTAAAAATATCCTTTAGGATCTAACAGAATTAACACTAGGACTGACACCAATCTCTTTTTCAACTTTATGAAGCTTTCCTCACAATCAGGTGTCTAACCAATTTTCTCATCCTACTATAGCAACTTGATCATAGGCTTGGCTATCTTGGAGAAATTCTCAATGAACCGACAGTAATAACCTGCAAGTCCGAGAAAACTCCTTATCTCGCTAGCGTTCTAGGGTTGCACCCAATCAGTGACGGCTTCAACTGTACTTGGATCAATGGCAACTCCGGTAGAAGAGATAATGTGACCCAAAAACTTCACTTCCTTCAACCAAAACTCACACTTAACTTAGCATACAACTGATGTTCTCTCAACTTCTGTAGCGCCAGGTGTAAATGCGCTGCATGATCTCCTCTGTCTTAGAATAAATAAGAATATCATCAATGAACACCACTACAAACTTATTCAAGTATTTCATAAACACACTGTTCATCAGGTTCATGAAGAAAGCAGGGGCATTAGTCAACCCAAATGACATTACCAGATACTCAAACAATCCATAACGGGTTGTAAAAGCTGTCTTGGGGATATCTTCTTCTCTAATTCTCAACTGATGGTATCCTGACCGAAGATCTATCTTAGAGAAAACTGAGGCTCCTTGCAACTGATCAAACAAATCATCAATGTGAGGAAGATGGTACTTATTCTTGATCGTGACTTCATTCAAGGCTCTATAATCTACACACATCCTCTTGGTCTTGTCCTTCTTCTCCATGAAGACAACTAGGGCTCTCCAAGGAGAAGTACTTGGCCGAATGTATCCTCTCTCCAATAATTCCTCAATTTGATTCTTTACTTCAGCTAACTCATTTGGGGCCATCCGATACGGTCTCTTATGAATTGGGGCTGTACTAGGAACTAGATCAATTCTGAACTCAATATCTCTTTTGGGTGGCATACCAGGCAACTCTTCCGAAAAGACATCGTGATACTCTTGCACCACAGGTATTTCTTCCATGTTGACTTCATTCAACATGACCTTTAAACTAGACGGGTTTGGGTTATGGAAACTAATGGTTTAGCCAAGGTGATTGGTTACAGTAACTTCTCTATAAGCACACGTTATCTCACCCTCATGCTTTACTAACCAATCTATTCCCAAAATGACATCCAGGTCTTTGGATTATATTAAGATGAGGTTGGCTAGAAAAGAGACATCAAGGATCTCAATGGTTACTAGAGGACTAAAAAGAGAGATAGGCATCTGGTGACTAGGAGTACAGATCATTAACGAGTGGGGGAGGGGTTCTACATCTATTCTATATTTTTCCACAAAACTTTTCGATATGAAAGAATAAGTTGCACTGAAATCAAAAAGTACTATTGCAAGTATTGAGTTAACAGGAAACGCACCCAATACTATATCAGGGACAGCTTGAGCTTCTTCTACTGTCACATGGTTCACTCTTGCTTTGACTTATCCGGCAGGAGCTTGGGCTTGGGATGTTGCACCTCTGTTCGGACGCTTGGGCTCTGGGCACTTGTCAGAGTAATGACCAGGTTTGTATCAATTATAACACACAACCGGCTTTCCACTCTTGTCCTTCAGAGGAACTTGATTAGCACTGGTGATTGGAGCAGTGCGAGGCGCATTGGGGCAATAAGCTTGAGGTGCATTGCTAGCGTTTCCACTCCCACTAGCAGCATAGAACTAGCGAGGACGATTGGCCTAAGAATTGAGCCCTCCAGACTGCTGTTGCTACGGCACCATCATAAAATGAGGCTTCTAATTGTTGGATTGCTGGTGCTACACCATGCAGCGCTTCATGGACTCCATCCTGTTATGCTGATCCTCTTGATAAATCAACTTATCAACCAACTTCTAAAAATCAACATAATCTCTAGAAATCAGATGAACGGCCAGTTCATCATTCAGATCTTCAAGGAACTTCTCCTGACGTTCAGCATCTGACTTTATATCTTTAGGGGTGTAACAGGTCAAGTGATTAAACTCATATAGATATTCAGTGACAGAATGATTCCCTTGCTTGAGATGTCATGAAATTCCTGCTTCTTCAGAGCCACTAGTCCATCAGGAACATAGGCCTTCCTGAAATCAGCTGAAAAATCTGCCGAAGTAATCTCTGTTCCATCAACTCTGTTTTCCTTAAAATGATTCCACCACTGTCCAGCTAGACCTTGAAGTTGGTGGGAAGCAAAAGAAACCTTCTCTTGATCAGTGCACTACAGCGCTTCTAGCTTCTTCTCAATAGTGAACAGCTAGTCACTAGCCTCCACCGGATTGGTAGTGCTAGAGAAAACAGGTGGCCTCACATGAAGAAATTCTGACAACTTATTCTGAACTGGGACGGGTGCAGGTGGGGGTTTAATAGGTGGGGCACGCTACTGAGCATTTATCTAATTCATCAACATAGCCATGAGCTGGTTCTGATTAGCAAGCACTTGCGCCATGGTGGGGTTCTCTGGCATAGGAGGGGGAATGTGAGGTTGATGTTGTGGCTGAGGCTGTCCGTTGTTCGATCCACTGGCTTCTTCCATACCTTCCTGGGAGTTGATGCAGTGAGTCTGAACCATCTTGCTAAAGAGAACAAATGAAAGAGGGGGATAGGCAAAATTTAGAAAGAGAGAAGAGAAAAGAGGAAAACATCTTGTACTGATCTAAAATTTGTTACGATTTTTATTACACTCTAGAAGAAAACTCCTAAGTGCAGATGTCACACAAGGGCTGATACAAACCACACACTAGAGATAAACAAAACTAACAAGTATTTACCTAAGCAAAACAATCGCTTAACACAACGTACTAAAGGTACATAAGGACTCTAAAGGCTAGGTTCCTTTGTAGCTGGGCCAAAAGAAAACTCTGGCTCTTCTGGATCTTCCTCTTCCATGACTCCTCTTCCTCTTCCATGACTCCGTCTTCCTCATCTTCACCTTACTCACTCTCGATGATGATGACCTCCTCTTCACGTACCCTCTTGATCACTTGTACCTTGGGCGGCATCTGAACTCGCTTCCTTGCGGTACGACGGATCCTTGCACCTCCTGGTAGCAATTCTCCCTTCAGTGCAACAACGTCCTTGCACAGCATGTCCACCTGATTCTATAACTGATAAATGGTCTATCTGTTCCTGTTCTCCAGTTCATGTGCTCTAATGAGTGCATCCATGTGACAATCATCCATTGCCTTCAGTATATTCGTCACCTTGACCATTGTAGCATTGTCTTCTTCACCACTAGGTGGATACTCTGCATAATCATCTCCATGAGTCTTCATTGGGTGATACTTGTACTCTGACTCTAACAACTTGGCTTCATAGCGCTCCTGAAGTTCTCCGATGGTAGCATACGCAACTTCCTAACAGTCATGATCGAAACTCCTTCCTCCTGCTTCAACTATCATTGATAGGATAATCTCTCTTTTACTCATGATGAAAATAACCACTTCTACCATTCTGAGGGTAACTGACCTGACTTGGGCAGTAGGAATCTCCTGATATCCACAGACAAATGCCATATGCCTCAACTCCTTGACAAACCCTTCATCCTGAAGCACCTCTGGGGCTGGGATCCATCCGAAGACATCTAAAAAGAATAAAATAAAATAAATTCAGCACTAATTTTCTAGAAAAAAGAAGCGCCTTTTGAAGAGAAAAGAGAAGAGGAGATGAGTATAACTAGAAAAATAGTTTCCAGCTCCTAAGGTTAAACCATTTGGCCATTCCTATAGTTAAGATAGCTCTGATACCAACTTGTCACGCCCAGAAATTCTAACCATTTCCTTATGATTTATTATGCGGAAAGTACCCTCATCCAGAAATCAGCCGAAGCACACAATAGATAATTTATTGGAAATCAATAGCATAATTGTTCATGATGAAATAAATAATGTACTTATTACAAAAGTGGCATTGGAACCTCGAAACATTAATAACAATCATAAATAACTCTGAATCAAACTTTATTGATGCAGTAGCGACTCCACTCCACAAGCAGACTTGATTGGGCCTAGCTCAAAAGACACCACCTTTATCTTCATTGACGAACTTCTCTTCTAATGGTGGGGGAATGTAAGGGTGAGTATTTTGAATACTCAGCAAGCCATCCAAGCAGAACAGTTAATACATAGGGATACAAAGGATGGCATAATAGAGCTCATTTGCGTAATAACAACATTAAAGAGAGAAAGAATTTTAAGAGTAGTAGTAATTAACTTGGAACCTTAAAAACAATATTATCCAATCACTGGATAGCTCTTACCTAGAGTCATCAGGCCTAAAACCCAACCAAACCACTCTAAACCAGAGCTAACCAAGTTAAATGGAAAGTAACATCAAGTTAATTAAGTAATAGTGGGACTAATCATAAGTGACATTGCATTGCCACCCTTGACTGTGGGTATGGCTATTCAAATAGTTTTACTCTGATCAGAGATGCACAACTTTACCTAGAAGACACAATCCTACAACATGTCACCATGCGCCTCAATACCACCACAGTACCTTGGAAAAAAGCTATGATAAGACCCTTCACCTAGATCCTCCAAGCTTCACATCTCAGGTTACCATCTACCCAATACCCCATGGCGTTCCCCATCTGCAATAGCAGATACTACGAAGAGCGTAGGACTACCGGCCATCTCGATACTCCACCTAGGATCTCAATATTCCTTTCTAGCTGATGGCCTAAAGCCTTTGAAATTAATCTAGAGAATATAGTCCCAGCATTTCATAGGCCGAAGGGCATGCGTACATAGCAGTATAGTCCCGAAGGAGTGATGAAACTTGTCTTCTCTTGGTCTTCTCGCTTGAGCCACACTTGATAACCAGAGTATGCATCAAGGAAGCTTAACAACTTAGAGCCTGTGGTAGAGTCGACGAGCTGGTTGATGCGAGGCATGGGGTAGGGGTCACAGGGGCATGCTTTATTTAACAAAGTGTAATCGATACACATATGCCATTTGTCCGTATTTTTATTTTTTTTACAAAAACAGGATTCAAAAGCCACTCTGAATGGCTAATCTCCTATATGACCCCGGCATGAAGTAGCTTCTCTATTTCGGTCTTGGCGAGGCTTGCTCTCTATGCTGATAACTTGTGGAGGCCTTGACGCACGGGCCATGCTCGAGGATTTACCAGCAGTGAGTGTTCGATAAAGCTTCAGTCCACTCTAGGAATATCTTCGTCGGTCCATGCGAAGACATCGAGGTTGGACCTGATGGTTCCTTCGAGCGAGACTAGCTCTTTGGGGCTTAAATTGCCTCTAAACTGCATAGGGTACTCGAGCCCTCCTTCGACAATATTTCGAGTGATTATTTTCCCATTGGACCGAGGTTTGATGGCCGGCCCTCATCGCTCTCCAGGGAGTGCACTATCTCCTTCGTGTGATTGCATGGAGTGTACTTGGTGAGTGTCGAGGAGGGTGGTATGGCCGTACTTGACCCTTTGTACAATGCTTTGATCCCTAAGTACTGTGAGGACCCCACCTTGGGTGGGAATCTTTACGCATAGATAATTGTGGTGGGCCACTGCTCTGAACTGGTTTAGAGTGTCCTTCCCAAGTATGGCGTTGTACGCATATGGAGCATCGACGACGTCAAACATGATCTCCTCTGTGCGTGTAAAGTTGCAAAGGTGACTTCAAGGCTGATTTGGCCTATTGCTTTGAGGGGTGGCCCATTAAATCCTTGTAGAGGCCTCGCAGCTGGGAGTAGATGCTTTCGCGAGATGCAAAGCTGGTCAAAGGCGTGTGTGAAGATGATGTCCGTGGAGCTCCCACCATCAACGAGGATGTGCCACACCTCGGTGCTGACAATGATAGTGGTGACAACGAGAGGGTCAGCATGCGGGAATTTAATCTCGACAGCATCTTCTGTGGTGAAGGAGATTGGCACATGCGCCCACTCCAGTGCGATCGAAACCGAGGATGATGTGCCGATATGTTTTACCTCACGGACATACTCATGTCTCTACCACTTGGATAGGTTCCCAAGTGCTCCCTATCCAGAGATGGGTAGCACTACCCGCTTCGGGGGCTCCGGGGCATCTTCGATCTTGGGGGGTGGCATGATGTTCACCACTGGGGCTCTAGGTTGTGCTCCGGCCGATTCGGCGTGCCCCATGACCTGAACATGCTTGAGTCAGGCAGCCTTGGAGGCTCGATCAATTGTGCCTCGTCTAGTAGTCCGTTCGAGGTAGTCACCTTGTAGGGCCAAAATAGCCTTGCAAGAGTCAGTGTTGTGGCTTCGATTTGCGCCGTGCACATTACAAAAGAAGCCTTGATTAGGGGCGAGGGGCTGGCTAGTGGCCTTACCCTGCCTCCTCAGCCCCATCCTTGGCCTTGTGGGATCTTTGCAGGCTAGAGACCGGCGATGTTCAACACTTTGCTCTAGAAGTGCTTCTTGCTTCTTCTAGACTCGGGAGCCCTAGGCTCCACATACATTGGTTTCGGAGGTTTCGAGGTCCATACCTCCGACGTATGCACTTAGGGGATTGTGGCACTCCTACATAGCTGCCCCTCCTCAGAATGGGTATGCTCCTTAAATTACTTCCTGAGTAGAGCCACCGAAGATATAGGCTTCTAGTGCAACATGTCGAGGAGACCTGGATGGGTGATGCCTTCGTGAGCTACATCTACCATCGAAGATGTTAATAGTCCCTTGATCTAGGACTTGGTATATGCCATGCGAAGCATTGGAAATACTGGCAAAGTGTCTTCCCCGGCTGTTGCTTCACTTGAAAGAGGCTTTAGATGGACATCGGGGCCACGTAGGTTCCCTAGAAGTTACTTCTGAACTTCTTCCAGAGGTGCTTCTAGGACTTGATGGAGCCAGGCTTGAGGGACCAAAACCACCAAAGGGCTATGACTTTTAGCGCCAAAGGAAAGTATTTGGTCATTATGTCCCTTTCGCCCCTGCTACCCTTGATGGCAAGGACGTACGAGCACGTGAACTTGTCAGGGTCAGAGTCCTCGGTTTACTTTGGTAGCTTTGTGGCTCAAAACTTCTGGTGGAAGCAGACCATTTGAAGGTCGGGGTGGAGTGACGATCTATCATCAAAGGAGGCATTTTGCCTCTGCTCTTGAGGTCCCTGCTCCTTGTGCTCGCTCAGGGTGATGATGGTACGTCCTAGAGGGTCGGTAGAGACTTCTGGGGCATGCACCTAGCTAGCGGTGTTTTGACACCACCTCAACACCTCTACGCGCAGTAAGGCCAGCTTAGAGGCCTGAATGTCTTCAGGGGCTCTGCCTTGTCGAAAGGACCCCCTAGCTCCTGCGAGCTGATGTAATCAGTTTGTAGTGCCATCAGGGGCGGTAGGTTGGTCAGGTGTAGGGGCCCTATAGCTCCAAGGGGGATTGGCATCGGGGGGGCACAGCGGGCCCCGCAAGCCTAGAGGTGATGTTTGCCGAAGGAAGGATAGTGGTGTGCTCTGCAGCCCTTGAATTGGTTGTAGTTGAAAGAAGGACCGCAGGGAGTCCCTTAGCTCCGGCAGCGAGGTTCACCGAAGGGAGCATAGTGGGGAGCTCCGCAGCCCCTATGAGGCTTTCGGGGTTCAGGGGTCCCTAGAACCTATGCACTGGCTATGGCTGGAGGATCTTCGGAGCTAGGGCTAGATAAAATACTCGTGGCTTGCTAGCTCGCTCGGTTCGTCGCTGGCTCGGATCGACTCGGATCGGCTCATTTCCTTAACGAGCTAGCTCGAGCCAATGTTTTAGCTCATTTCCTTAACGAGCCGGCTCGAGCTGGCTCACGAGCAGCTCACGAGCCAAACGAGCTAACCAGCCCTGCCCACATGGCCATAGTCCACATGCAGCCTACCCTAAATTCCTAATGGTCAGTATTCAAACTACTCAGTAGTTTATGGATCATGCATCTAAATTAAACTGAGGAACTAGGTAACTGTGCAAAACCAGAATGTACTAATTTAATGATAGTGTCTTCACACAGTGGTCTGCAGAAATGTAGAATATAGACTTTCTCTATGTTGCTGATAATTTACTTGTTTTAAGTTCAGTGTAATAATGTGTGTTTAATTACTTGTCTACAATTTAGTTGTTCATGAAGCTTATTTTCTATGCTATGTGTTGGCATATGAGAATTTTTGATTCAGCTCACGAGCTAAACGAGCCAGCTCAAGTTATCAAATGAGCCGAGCTGATCCAGCTCTGTAGCTCGTTATCTTAACAAGCCGAGCCAAGTTGGCTCGTTAGCTTAACGAGCCAGCTCGATATCCGCTCTATTCGGAGCACGACGTGGGCCTTGAGACCCGAGGAGACCACCGAGGAGGAGCCGCACCCTTGCCTTTCTTTGGAGGAATGCTTCGAAGTTGGGAAGTGTGAACTGTGGTAGAGGGGCTAATTTAGAACTAGGCTCCCCCACGGACGGTGCCAACTGTTGGTGTAATAAATTATTACACGATAGGTTTAGTGAGCCTCGAAGAGCTCAGGATTGCACAAAGTGTTTGAGTCCGGTTCAGGCCTTCGAATGGAGTAAAACCTTATGTCCGAAAGTATTTGTATTTCTAGAATACCAAGTATTCGATGATCCCCCCTCTAGCAGTAATGAGGGGGTATTTATAGGCAAAATCTGTACAGGATAATACGTTATTGCCCCCTACTTACAACCGACTATAGCTGTAATACACAGTGTAATACATGTAGGAGTAATGCAGTAAAAAACTTAATGTAGTGCTATAAAGTACATGTCCCGTCGGAGGGGACATATACTTCCGATTTTGGGGCTTTGGGCTCTTAAGTGGTTTGGGGCCTTCGAGAAGGTATCACCGAGAGCACAAACATCGAAGGGGACTTCGGCATGAATAGGCCAATGCCTAAGCTCTTCGAGGGGTCCTCTAGGCTCTTAATTAATTTTCGATGATTATCTAAGTACGGCGGGAATCAATTCCCCCAACCTTAAACTCCTGATGAAATTATGAAAGATGATAAGGAGAGGGCTGCTTACGAGAGCAAACAACTTAACACTAAATCTAAAAATCAGCAAGAAGTTAAATTGAAAGGTTCTGCTATGCTTGCAACTAAGACTGAAAATGCTATAATTAATAATCATGATGTATGCTATGCTTTGATTTGGAAGAATGCTCCCCTTTCTCTTAATGATATAGCTTATACTTTGCCTTCTACTGTCACTAAGTGTTTATCTCAGGTTGTTCTCAATGAATATAAACTTGACTTGTCTCCCGAGTTTTGGGTTGGTCCTACATTTAACATTATAGAATTGAAGCCATACATAGAAGCAAAAGATGAGTTTGAGTCCAGAACGACTCCACTTCAAGAGGGGACGATGATGAGGACATCGCTTCTACAGATACACACGATGCACCTCAGGTGGCTATGCAAGGTCTCATCACTAAAGATCGAGTACGATAATTAAATCTGCAGGTGAGCCAATTCTTAATTACCTTTTTATGTGACTTTGAGAAATAAATTACTACCTAATGATGATATTATTGTTAGAAACCATAGAGAGTACCAAGAAGCACATAGAGACAAGCAAAGAGGTAGAGAAGGGACCAGTAAGGGTGTCCAAATAAAGTTGGAAGTCCAATCCACTTCCAACTTGAGTCTATCTCGGATTATAGGAGCAACATGCACTAAAATAGCTGCCTAGGCCATATCTGGACTCCATTTTCGACTTTCCACATATGCACAGAAAGCTAACTTCGGCATATTTGTAATGGCGCTGGTTTTATATTAAAATTCCTTCTAGATCAACAAGAATCATCAAAACAAGTGGGCATCTAAAATCTGTCAGCATATTGTTTTGCTGTCTTATTGGACCTTTGGGCCGTGTACCCAGTTGAGCCCATTAGGAGTACATCCAAAATAGGTATATAAGCTATAGCTACAGCTATCTAAGGTTTCTTGGATTTGTTTGCATATTGCTTTGACAGCCGCCATACCATCAGTTTATGAATGAACCCTTCACAGATTCAAATTGAATTTCTCTGTTTCGATTGCGTTTTTTCTATTCTTGCTTGTGTTCTTCAATTCACAGGCGAGGATTAGCCTTTGTGGCAAGATTAATTAGGCTGTGCTCGGTTGATAACCAGAGGATAAGTGATGCTGTGATTGCAGAGGTTTGATCTCGTTGATCAATAGTAGGATCACGTGTGTTTCTTTGCCGCAAATCGTTGTTTATTAGCTACCTGAAGAAAGATCAGGCACCCCGCCCTCCATCACATCTTCTAAAAGGAAATACCTAAATTTCTATCAAAACAAGCCGTGGCTAGTAGTAGACATGAAGTTGGGCTTCTTGATGATTTCGTCTTGACCTTTAGATCATTAGGAAAGACACGCTACATACCAAAGTCAAAATTCATCTATGTAGGTATGAACATCTTAATCTTCCTGCTGCACGGAAATCATAAACATATAGCACCACAATGGAAGCACGTGGAGTGACAGGTGTACTTCTGCCAAAGCTCAATTCACCTTCAATAGGAAAGAATTCTGTATATCATCCTCATGAAGTAAAGCTGAAGCTAATAGTTTATTGATAGGGCACTAGGACAGCACTACAGATATGACATACTAATACATTATATTGAGTGCACCACCCTCTGTTTGATTGAGGTGTGATTTGAAACGATTTCATAAGAAAAAAGGAGTTGATCGGAATGAAGTTTTTCATGATGACAAAGCAAGAAATACAACATATACGAACTCAACAAATATAATGCTAACACATCTATGTACATGTCCAGTTACAAGACATTCGTATACCGATTGATGAACTCGACAAAACGCTATTGACTGACACTATAATACATCCCATACAAACAATCTATTTTTCAACCAAACGTACAAGAATGACACCATGAAAACAACAACAAAAAAGGAAAGTTAGAATAATTCTTGAGCGCTTGTGTTAGTTCAGAGCACAATCAAGTTTTTCGGTTGTGAGAGTATGTAGCTCGAGTTGTGCTTGTCCACAGCAGAGTGAGTCTTTGCTAGTGCATGGCGCAGCATGCTTTGACGTGCGGGATGGCGCACAAACTGGAAAGGCATGGCATGCATTTTGGGTGGCCGGTAGCCACGATTGAGTCGAGTCTGTTCTGTTCTTTACATTCAGATAATAGAGTCAGAAAACGCTGCTGGTTCTGTGTAGCACCAAAACTAGATTGCATCGCTGTGTTCTTTTACAAGTGTTCACGTGAGTTTTGGTATTTCCTCTTGAGCTCACTGGCGGCGTGGTGCCATCGACACTCCGGTGATCTGTAACAAGTGGTATCAGAAACGGTTGTGGGCTAGGACTCGATCGCGGTGAAGTACTGCTGTTGGAATCATGACCACACGATCGACTACGCGCTGATGATGGAGCCAACAGCATCACCATAGAAGAGTATTAGGGCAGCCGACGGAGCGAGCGGCTCCAAGGATGGCGCCATAGTCCATTGGGTGGTTCGTGAGGTGGCTAGTGGGACTAGCTATCTAGCTCTCACCAAGACCAACTACACTGACTGGGCATGTCTCATGAAGGTGAAGCTCAAGGCCCATGCACTGTAGACGACGACCATCGACAAGGGAGGCGTTGATGTCCAGGAGGACATGATGGCTCTCGATGCCCTGTGCAGTGTCGTGTCCTCAGAGATGGCGTCCACAATCGCTGATAAAGAGATGGCGAAGGAGGTATGGGACACCATCGCCACCATGCGCGTCGGCGACGATCGAGTGAAGAAGAACACAGCCCAACAGTTGCGTCGGGAGTTCGATCTGGCAACCTTCAAAGACAGTGAGACTATGGAGGACTACGCGTTTCGTTTGAGCAGCATGGTGGCCACTCTCATGACGCTTGGCAAGGTCATCAAGGAGAACAAGGTCGTGGAGAAGATTCTCCACAACGTGCCACCATGCTTCAAGCAAATTGAACTAGCGATCCGGACGCTTCTAGACACCTCCACGCTCTCTGTTGCAAATCTGACTAGGCGTCTAAAGGCTGCTGAGGAGTCATTCAAGGAGCCACCACCGATGATACATCATGACGGCAAGCTGTATTTGATGGAGGAGGAGTGGGACGTGCGGCAAAAGAGACGGGTTGCTGAGAACCAGGCCAGCGAAAGTGCAAACAGGAACTTTCACAGCCTAAAAAATTTCAAAATATAAAAGTAATAAAAACTGTGAATAAAATAAAATGAAAAAGAATTTTCAGAAAAAGAAAATTGAAAATGAAATTTTCTTTAAAGAAAAGAAAAGAAATTTGAGTATTAAAATTTGAGGAAGAAATTTTTGCAAATAAAATGTTGCACAAAATTTTTGCAAAAGTCTCTAAAAATAAAAAGAATTTTTCTGGAATTTTTTGATGGAATTGTGCCCAAGAGAGTTCTGGGGGAACCGGAAGTTCTGGCCTAGGGCCGGAAGTTCTGAGTTCAAAAGCATCCGAAGTTTCGGTTATAATCGAAAGTTCCAGGCCAGCCCCAGTTTCGGTTTCTGGAGGAGCCAGAAGTTCCGGTTGGACCGGAAGTTCCGGGCCTGCCTGAACGAACCGGAAGTTCTGGTTAGACCGGAAGTTCCAGGTCGAAGTAAATTCGATACAGAAGGTTATTTTCAGAAATTTCGGTTAGAACCGGAAGTTACGGTCCAGGCGAACAGATTAGATTTGTTGGGCTTTAATATAGATTAAAGGCCTGTGACAGGACACTATATAAAGAGAGGAGGGGCTAGCACGAAAAGGCTGCTGCTTGATGTTGGTTTGACCAAATCCTAGCCGTCACCTCTCTTCTAGCTGCCCCGGTTATAGCGATCTCTCCCCTAATCTCCCACGTGGTACTAGCATATCGGCGAGAGGTGATCCCATTCCTATATGTGTGGATACCGTAGAGGCACCGCTGCTACATCGGTGCTGATCTTCTCCCGTGGAGATCGTCGGGCTACGTCGACTTCACAGCAAACGAACAGACGAAGCCAAGAGGAGTAGCTTGAGGACGTGCTTCATTGACTCTACTTCCACTGCCCGAGCGCGCCTCGTGGCTTGAGGTAACGATCCACGATTCTATTACACACATGGTTCTTTGGCTAATAGGGTAAATTTTTGAAATTAAGCGCTAGCGTAGCCTCCCCATAACCCAACAGTGGTATCAGAGCCTACGTGCATAGTGTTCGATCTAGATCGATCACATATAGGTGATATGTGGTGAAAATAGATTGTATCTATTGTTTTTGAGTCGGATTTTCTGAAAGTTCTGGTTAGAACCGAAAGTTCTGGGCCGAAATAAACTTCGATACAGAATGTTATTTTCGAAAGTTCCGGTTGGACCGGAAGTTCTGGTTGGACCGGAAGTTTCGAACAGAAATAAATTCCGTACAGAAGGTTATTTTCAGAAGTTCCGGATATGACCCAAAAGTTCCGGGCCTAAATAAATTTGAGTCAGAAGGTTGATTTTGGAAGTTCCAGCCCTGAGTCAGAAGTTCCGGGCCCTTTGACCGAAAGTTCCGGGCCTCTGAGCCGAAAGTTTCGGGTATGTTTTTCAGTCACATGTAGATTATACTTCTAACTTATTTTTGCTGAGAATGTTGTGACTGGTATGGCCTTGCAATGTATAAGATACAAGCATGTAATTTTCATGGCCTGCGTGTCATGGTTAATTGCAGTCCAAGGCTGTTCAAATATTGTACGACCTGCGTGTCGACATGTGATGCTTTTGCTCATGTAATTAGTATAGTGCTATTAGATGTAATAGGCTGATACAAGTTCATAGAGGCCTAAAACGTGATGACCTGAAGGACAGGAACCACGGAGATAGAGATCACCATGCAAATAGGCCATACTATGTCACAGTTAATATGATTGCCTGTGATGTTTACTTATGTTTCTGTCATACTATTCTTTCATGCTCCGTGTGTGATAGGCATCGTTACCATGTTAGAATAGTTTCCCTCAGAAAATTAAGTATTGATGCTCTTTCCAATAGCTACACCTACAAAGGTTTTGATCATTGCATGGTGGGTCTACCAAAGCAGGGTGCCATCTTTTATCTTAATCAGTTAGGGTGGATGTCGGACACCACATGCATAGTATTAGTTTGCTTAACAAAGTTATCAAAACGGTTTTGGGCTTTGGGACATGGAGTTGGGAGTCGGGCATTGGATGCCACCCCAACGAACAAGAGTCACATAGAGATGTGATTAGCAAAGTGTTGCTTACTTATGTCACTAATCTTCTAGCAGTGATGCCAAAGCTCACTAGGAGTTAGATGAATATGGATCTTGTCCCACAATGTGTCATTAGAGGGAAAACGATCATTTTACATATTGTGGCACATCTTTTATTTGATAGAAGATTAACGTAGCATAGTGTTGAACCTTACATTTTGTTGTAGATCATGGCACCTACTGCAAAGAACACTTTCATTTTTAATCTGCGATCTATCCTAGAGAGAGAGAAATTATCTAGAACAAATTTTATTGACTAGTACAGAAACTTGAGAATTGTTCTCAAGTAGGAGAAAAAGAATTATGTTCTAGAGGAACCTCACCCTGATGAACCAACGGATGATACACAACTTGCTGATAGGTGGGCTTATGAGAAGCACGCCAGTGATTTAGTTGATGTCAGCTGTTTCATGCTTGCCTGCATGTCCTCTGAGCTTCAGAAGCAATATGAGAACATGGATGCCTATGATATGATCGTGGTACTCAAAGGCATGTTTGAGAACCAAGCATGGACTGAGAGGTATAATGTCTCAAAGTCCTTGTTTGCGTGCAGGTTAGCGGAAGGCAGTCCAGTGAGTCCTCATGTGATCAAGATGATTGGTTACATTGAGAACCTAGAAAAACTTGGGTCTGCTCTTGATAAAGATTTGGCCACGGATGTTATTCTGTAGTCGCTCCCTGCGAGCTTTGAGCCATTCATTCTGAATTTTCATATGAATGGCATGCAGAAGAGCATGGCTAAATTGCATGGGATGCTTAAGACAGCTGAGGAAAGCCTTAAAAAAAATCCTTGTCATGTGATGATGGTTCAAAAGGATAATAATAAGAGAAAGCATAAGGGAAAGGCTAAAGCTCCATATGTGTTCTCGAGTTCTAAGTTCAACTCGACTAGAGAGTCTAAGTCGGGCCCCGCCATCTCTGACACTTGCCACCACTGCCATAAGCATGGCCATTGGTGGAGGAATTGCAAGTTGTACTTGGAAGAACAAAGGAAAAAGAAGGGAAGTATGACTTCCGTTTCAGGTATAAATGTTATTGAAATTTATCTTGCTACTCGTCCAAGTGATTCATGGGTATTTGATACCGGATCAATGATTCACACATACAAATCGTTGCAGGGGCTGAAAAGGACTAGAAAGTGCGCAAGAGGCGAATTGGATGTTCGCGTCGGCAATGATGCAAAAGTTGCTGCATTAGCCGTCGGCGTTTATTCTTTGTCGCTACCCTTAGGATTAGTTTGAAACTAAATAATTGTTATTTCATTCTGCCTTGGGCAGAAACATTATCTCTTCGTCAAGTTTAGAGGAAGACGGTTTTGATTTCGTAATAAAGAACAAGTGTTGTTTGATATTTTCGAATAATATGCTCTATGGTGTTTGTCCATTGTTGAATAGCTTATATATTCTGAATCTTGAGGATACACATGTTTATAACATTAATACGAAAAAACCTCAACTCAATGATTTAAATCACACCTATGTATGGCATTGTTGTTTGGGTCATATAAATGAGAAGCGCATGCAGAAGCTCCATAAAGATGGGCTTTTGGAGTCATTTGATTTTGAATCGTTTGACACATGTGAGTCTTGTTTACTTGGCAAGATGACTAAGGTGCCTTTCACTGGTCAAAGTGAGGTGGATTCCAGTACTTCATTACTTTTACCGATGACTTTAGTAGATATGATTGCATCTACTTAATGAGGCATAAGTCAGAATCCTTTAAAAAGTTCATAGAGTTCTAGAATAAAGTACAAAATCATACAGACAAGACAATCAAATTTACGTGATCTAATCGTGGAGGTGAATATTTGAGTCATGTGTTTAATGATCATCTGAAGCAGTGTGAAATTGTTCCATAGCTGACTCTACCTGGTACACCTCAGTGGAATGGTGTGTCCGAGCGAAGGAACCAAACCTTATTAGACATGGTCCGGTCGATGATGAGTCAAACTGATCTTCCATTGTCTTTCTAGGGATTCGTTTTAGAAACTGCTGCTTTCACACTAAACAAAGTTTCATCTAAATCTGTAGAGAGGACACCATATGAGATATGGACTGGGAAGCATCCTAGGTTGTCTTTTCTAAAGATATGGGGTTGTGAGACCTATGTAAAGCGTTTGACGTCTGATAAGCTCACTCTCAAATCTGATAAATGCTTCTTTGTGGGATATCCTAGGGAATTTATAATAGGGTGAAAGTCACTGGACGGTAGTAAAGAGTATCCTTAAGTACTTGAGAAGAACTAAGAATATGTTCCTGGTCTATGGAGGTGAGGAGGAGCTCGTTGTAAATGGTTACACCGATGCTAGCTTCCAGACCAACAAGGACGATTCGAGATCGCAGTCTGGATTTATGTTCTCTCTCAATGGAGGCGCAGTGAGTTGGAAGAGTTCCAAGCAAGAAACGGTTGCAGATTCAACAATTGAGGTCAAGTATATTGCAGCTTCGGAAGCAGCGAAGGAGGCAATTTGGATCAGAAAGTTTGTTTTTGAGCTGGGTGTTGTCCCTAGTGCGTCCAGTTCAATGGACCTCTATTGTGATAATAGTAGTGCCATTGCGCAAGCCAAGGAGCCTAGGTCGCACCAGAAGTCCAAGCACATATTGTGACGCTATCACCTGATTCGTGAGATTATAGATAGAGGTGATGTGAAGATATGCAAGGTGCACACAGATGTAAACATAGCCGATCCGTTAACGAAGTCTCTCTCACAGCCCAAGCATGAGGCGCACTTGAGCTCTATGGGTATTAGATACTTGCGTGAGTGAGTCCAGTGTATGTGAGAGAAAGTGTCTTGTCTATGCTATTGTACATTTGGATAATTGGTTATTGATAAGGGATGGCCCGATCTTCTCAATGAGCAGACGTTGATAACTTGTGTAACCTTGCAACTCTCCAGCTGATCATCTGCTGCCAATGCAACGGACTTGCAACCCTATGGAAATTCACACAATCACACACCTGCGCTGTGATCTACCAACCACAAGCGGATTCACCAACCTTCAATTCCTAGCGGAACGATAGATGACGCTTGAATTTCAGTACTAAAAATTTACACCATATCGAAACGAATTCGGTGTAGACGAAAACGAGTTTGGTTCTTTTGATAAAACATGGTCTGCCCCTAGGGATGGCCGGCCTCCTCTATACAAGGAGGGGAAGAGGCTAGGTAGGGGAGTGGAAGAGGTTAGATACAAACCGACCCACTAAGAGTTCGGCCTAAACTCTTTGGCACGCAGGCCTCTCTCTCAAGGTGGTCACACTTTGGCGTTGCTGATTTTCCTTGCTTCATGTGATGCGCCTGTCTCCCTCTCCTCCCTCGCGCACTTGCTGATATTGGAGATCAGTGCTTTGTTGATCTTGCTGCAATTCCTCTCCTCCACGTGCTAAGCTTGCCTCTCCTTCAAATCTGATCATACACAAGTGCAAAGACTTAGGCAGTATAAAATGCTCATTAATAAAAACATCAGATTCAATTAAGAGTGAGTTCACCTGTTGTTCTAGTAACTTGGCACATGCTCTTGTAATTGGTCCAATCCTAACTTCATTTGGTTTATCTTGTGCAGCAACATCATCAATGGAAGAAAAAGGTAGAGAGCTAGGGATGCCCTCATCAGTTATCTTATTCCATGAATAAATGTCTTTTACATTGATCAACAAGTGCATGACTTGTTTGTGAAACTCTCTGTGTTACGATGTTATACAAAATGATCCCTAATCTCATATCGTCATATGAGATAGTGATGATTTATAGATTAGCACATCTGTCTGAT
Organism: Zizania latifolia; assembly: GCA_000418225.1. Lineage (NCBI taxonomy): Eukaryota > Viridiplantae > Streptophyta > Magnoliopsida > Poales > Poaceae > Zizania > Zizania latifolia. The sequence continues at coordinate 422,462 of KE372731.1, read as the reverse complement.
TGATGATCAAGTTTCACAGATCATAGACATAGAGATGTCAAATCAGTGATGTGGACTCATGTTAGTGAACATGGAGTTGGATAGACCCACCTTGAGATACTGCTAGAATTATTATTTTATATGTGCCATCAGTTGTCATCTCAAATGATGTACTTATAGAATCCTTAGACCTGAGATCATCATTGGTTCTAGAATGTGTAGTAGCACACTTATGGACTTCCAAACGCTATTCCGTAATAGGGTAGTTATAAAGGTTGCTTTCGGGTGTGTCACGAAACATGTCGTGGGATGTGAGTGGTCAAGATGGAATTTACCCCTCCTAAATAACGGGAGAGACGTCTCTGGGCCCCTCGAGGTAGTCGGATTAGAAAGTGCATAGCCATGTCACTATAATCAAAGAGTTGATCATGATTGAATCTACTACTTGATCGAGTGAAGTGTCGAGCTATCAACAAAGGTAGCACGAATCTTGCCTTGAGCTTGACTGATATCGTGTGGTAAAGGGATTAGTGTGTGAGTATATCAAGGTTCAGAAAGTATGATTTTGACTTTGTATGCTTTCGGGGGTTAATAAGTGCTGCTAGGTACCGCTATTGATCGGCGATTCGGAAAGGGTTTCTGGGTAGCGGCCATTTGCATATGAACCTATCGGGTCACACGCTTAAGGGGATTGGATTTTAAAACTTGCAATAATTGGCTCTTGTGCAAGTGGGATATTGATGGAATTGTGCCTAAGAGAATTCTTGGGAAACTGGAAGTTCTGGACTAGGGCCGGAAGTTCCGGGTTCTGGAGCATCCGAAAGTTCTAGTTATAACCAGAAGTTCCAGGCTAGCCCCAGTTTTGGTTTCTAGAGGAGCCAGAAGTTCCGGTTGGACCGGAAGTTCTGGGCCTGCCTGGATGAACCGGAAGTTCCAGTTAGACCGGAAGTTCCGAGTCGAAATAAATTCGATACAGAAGGTTATTTTTGGAAGTTCCAGTTAGAACCAAAAGTTGTGGTCTAGGCAAATAGATTAGATCTGTTGGGCTTTAATACAGATTAAAGGCCCGTGATAGGGCACTATATAAAGAGAGAAGGGGCTAGCACGAAAAGATTGCTACTTGATGTTGGTTTGATTAAATCCTAGTCGCCACCTCTCTTCTAGCTGTCCCGGTTGTAGCAATCTCTCCCTTGGAGATCGTCGGGCTACGTTGACTTCGCAGCAAACGAACGGACGGAGCCAGGAGGAGCAGCTCGAGGACGCGCTTCATCGGCTCTACTTTCACTGCCCGAGCGTGCCTCGTGGCTTGAGGTAACGATCCACGATCCCATTACACGCATGGTTCTTGGGCTAACGGCGTAAACATTTAAAATTAAGCGCTAGCGTAGCCTCCCCATAACCCAACAATTTTCCGAGTTAAAAATGTATTTTTCTGAATTTTTAGAGCTCTTTATAAAAGAAAAAGGAATTAAAAATAAAATCTTAATTTTAAAACTGAAACCCTCCTCTTGGACCGGCCTTCGGCCAGCCCACACCCCGCGCGTGCCCCACCTCGGCCTGCCCTGCCCTAACTCCGGCCTAGCTTCGCCTGCCAGCCAATTCCACTACACGCCCCCTATCGACCGCTGACATGTGGGCCCTGCATGTCAGGCCCATCTTCCTCCTCCCACCGCACCCGCGCCACATCGCCGCTTCATCCTCGCCACCAAATCCTCCTCCGTCGTTGCGCTGGGCCCAATCTGAGCCAACCGTGAGCATCCCCGCGCCGTCCCAAGCGTTTCCCCACTGAATCAAGCCCAGCCCACCGCCGCAACCATCCACGCGCCGCGTGCCCAAACCCTAACAGCCACCCTACCGTTGCTGGCATCGTACGCTGCCCCAAACACCCCCACTGACCCTATAAATAGGACCCTCGTGCGCCGTGCTCTTGGTTAGACCCCTCCACCGCCGCCCTAGCATCGCGCGATCGCTCCCATGCCATGCGTCGTCGCTCCGCCGCCTCTGCCCGTCTCCAGCCACCGCTCATCATCGCTCCATTGGCCGCCAGTCATCACCGTCACCACCGTCATGCTCGCCGTCATCTGCCGCCCCTCGGCCGCCCCTCCGTCCTCGCCACCGACCCCTAGAAGGACATCACCGTCGTCGACCCGACGCTCACCGCCGCTCTTCTTCGCCGCCGACCAGATCCCATCGCCGTTGCCCGCTGTCAACCGTTCCGGTGAGATCCCCTTGCTCTGCTGAAGTCATAGGTGCCCTCGCCGCCGGCCGCCGCGCCGCCATTCACTGGTGACCATCGGTCCCCGAGCCGCCGTTGCCCCGGCGTGGCGTCAATGTGGCTGCCGCGTCAGCGCCACCTAGGCTCGCTGCCGCCGCGTGTGCGCCACGTGTCCCCACTAGTGCGTGTGCACAATCCCGCCTGCTGATGCCATAAATTCTGTTTTCCTTTAGAAAAATAATTCAGTATTGCATCATAATTCCTTTTTATTTTTTGAATTTAAACAGAACCATATTTAAACTTCAAAATTTCCTGTCTAATTCATTCGAACTACAAATTTAACCATTCAAATTGCAGATTTTTTCTAAAAATAAGATCTACCGATTAAAAATATGTTTACACACAGAATGTATGCGCATGTATACTGTTTTAATTTATTATTATATTCTTGTACTGTTGTTTAGTTTCCGAAGGCTTGAAGAGCCTATGTTCGTTGAGGATTCGCCTATTTTCATCCCTGTCCAGCAAGGCAAGTTATTCAAGTTCCCCTACTGATCATATTGAACCCATGTTTTAAAGCTATTATTCTTTCAAAAGTGTATTTTATTTTAGAATGTAACCGGGATTGGAATATAAACCCTGCTTGTATTGCTCCATGTTGATTATTTACCTATTTCTTGTCTACCTAGAGATTAATTAACCTAACCAGTATGAATCTTTATTATAGTTTGTCTAGATGCTTAGGATTGCTTAGCCCTACTTAGAAACTAATATCATATTTTATCATGCTGTTTAATACTACTTTCATATTAATATTGGCTTATATGATTACTAGTGGTTAATGAACTGGTTCATGGATTAAATGCTACTAAAATATAACTAAGGTGGGTTGTGAGTACAAGGTTCGTGGTTCTGCTAGTTGTATGCATGATACTTTAAGGACTGGTTTATGGGCCACTTTTGCAATGTAATCTTATGCTACCACAAGCCAGCATGGGAAATAGTATGACTTGAAGCCTAGACATCCTACGTGAAGCATCGAGATGGCCGATAGTTCTGCACTGGGTAAGTCTTTGCTATTCGAATTGGAGCGCCAGGGGAGGATCGGGTAGATGGCTCCTGGGTGTGAAGCTTGGAGAATCTAGATGCATGGCCATATCACAGATCTTTTCCGACGTACCGTGGTGGTATTGAGGCACATGGTGACATGTTGGAGGGCTATGTCTTGTGGGTAATGTTGTGCACCTTTGATCAGAGTAAAACTATTCGAATAGCCATGGATTGTTTGAGTATCTGGTGATGTCATTTGGATTGATAAATGCCCCTGCTTTCTTCATGAATTTGATGAACAGTGTGTTTATTGATGAGGACATCACCCACAATGACAGAGACATTCCTCACTATATAATTCCAGGACCAATCACTCGCTTTACTTGCCCAAAAGCTTTATTATGAGTTGCATTCGTTTCTTACTATCCATACTGATATGAATAGGGATGGAATGTTATTTATGGGTGATATTTTGATCCTTAGGAACCACGGAAACGATGACCAGGGACTATCGGCCGGAATGCTCGAACAGACCGACCAATCGGCCGATGAAGAGGAACGTGAAGCCAAGCCAACAGTGGACAAGGACCTATCGGCCGGGACGCTCGAGCAGATCAACCAATCGGCCGATCCCAACCACCAATCGGCCAATCCCGACCCCGACTCCGACTGGTACTTATGATGCGGAGGTGTATTTGAATTGGGAAATGACAGTGGAACAAAAATTTAACTCCCATCTTGTGCCCGAAGTTCACCGCGTTAAACAAGCCACTAGCGAGTTTACTGATTTTGCTATTATTTGGTGGACTGAACTAGTAAACGCAGGATTAGCGCCCGACATGTGGGATGGGTTAAAGAGAGCTATGCGTGGTAGATTTGTTCCCTCCACCTATAAACGTGATATGCGTAAGAAATTACAGCGTTTAAATCAGGGAAATAAACCTGTTGAGGAGTACTACCAAGAGCTACAAACTGGAATGTTGCGTTGTGAGGTAGTTGAGGACGAAGAGAATAAAATGGCTAGATTCTTTGGTGGTTTAAGGAGAGAAATACAGGACATAGTTGACTATAAGGATTATAATTCTTTCAATAGGTTGTTCCATCTTGCTATGTTGGCAGAAAAGGAATTGCAGGGACGACAACTGAAGCCAAGGGGCAACTTCAACGACACCAGATCTATATCGGGGATAGTAAAATCGGCCCCATCTCCTCCTGCACGGCTGCTGCCCCCTACGTATCGAGGGTGCGTTCAGCGACACCATCATCATCACCGACACCGGCGGAGAAGAGAACAACGACAACGCCCCTAGCGCCGGCACAGAGTTCTACATCGGTGGCATCCACAGGCCGATCCAGCAGCATCATCTGCCACAATTGCAAAGGGAAAGGCCATGTCATGAGAGATTGCCCCAGCCAGCGACGGACATTCATTGCTACCGAAGACGGTGGGTATGTTAGTGCTAGTGATATTAAGGATGAATTTGCTACTGGCACTGACAATGCAGGTGATGAAGAGACCGATAGTGATGGAGTGGAGATTCTAGGTGCCACCGCAACAGAGAAATACCAGAATTTGATTGTGCAACGAGTGTTGAGTACTCAAGTGGAGCCATCGGACACGCTACAATGACATAACTTATTCCAAATGTACCTCATCGTGAAGGATCGTCGTGTTCGTGTCATAATTGATGGAGGGAGCTGCAACAATTTGGTGAGCTCGGACCTGGTGGACAAGCTTGGGATAACCACACGTCCACATCCTCAACCCTACCACATTCAATGGTTCAACAACAGTGGTAAGGTCAAGGTAACACAATCGGCGAGAGTGCAATTTTTCATCGGCTCATACCAAGACTCTGCTAATTTTGATGTTGTACCCATGCAAGCATGCTCACTATTATTGGGTCGTCGTTGGGAATTTGATACCAATGCCACACATCATGGTAGGAGCAATAAATATACACTTATACACAAGGGAAAGAAAATTACCTTGCTTCCTATGACGCCCGCTGAAATTGTGCAATGTGAGAAAGAGAGTGCTGAGAAAAGCAAGGAGAGCGCACCACAATTTGAAAATCAGCAAGTAGCTAACACTATTTTTCCCCCTAAACGAGAAAGGATAGTCATAGCTCTAAGTCTGAGAGCATTAAATTGAAGGGAGGAGTTGTGCTTGCTACTAGATCTGATCTTGTTGATATTAATGAGCTTGATTCTCCTTGCTATGCTTTCATATGCAAAGACGTTTTGTTTTTATTTGAGAATATTTCCACTTCTTTGCCTCCTGCTGTCACTAACCTCTTGCAGGAATTTAAGGATGTGTTCCCAACGGAGATACCCCCAGGGCTATCACCTATTCGGGGTATTGAGCATCAAATTGATTTGGTTCTGGGAGTGACATTGCCAAACCGTGCAGCCTATAGAACAAACCCGGAAGAGACTAAAGAAATTCAACGGCCAGTCCAAGAACTTTTGGACCGTGGGTATGTGCGAGAAAGTCTTAGCCCCTGTGCTGTCCCTGTTCTTTTAGTTCCTAAGAAAAACGGTAGTTGGCGGATGTGTGTTGATTGTAGAGCCATCAATAATATTATAATACGATATCGTCACCCTATTTCTAGGTTAGATGATATGTTTGACGAGTTGAGTGGTTCTACCATTTTCACAAAGATTGACTTGCATAGTGGATGCCACCAAATTAGGATGAAATTAGGAGATGAATGGAAAACAACTTTCAAAACTAATTTTGGACTATATGAGTGGCTAGTCATGCCTTTTGGGTTGACTAATGCACCTAGCACTTTCATGCGTTTGATGAATAAAGTTTTGAGAGTATTCATCGGGAGATTTGTGGTGGTTTACTTTGATGATATCTTGATATATAGCAAGTCTGATGATGAGCATTTGATTCACTTGCGTTCTATTTTTAATGCATTGAGGGAAGCACACTTATTCGGTAATCTTGAAAAGTGCACTTTTTGCACAAATTGTGTCTGTTTTCTCGGCTATGTTGTTACTCCACAGGGAATCGAGGTGGATGAAGCAAAAATTGAAGCCATTAAGAGCTGGCCGATCCCCCAAACCATCACACAAGTAAGAAGCTTCCATAGACTTGCAGGGTTCTATCGGCTGTTTGTAAAGGATTTTAGCACAATTGCTGCCCCACTCAACGAGCTAACAAAGAAGGGAGCTTCATTCATATGGGGTCCAGCACAAGAACAAGCTTTTAACATGCTTAAGGAGAAACTAACTCATGCTCCGCTACTCCAACTCCCTGACTTTGGTAAGACATTTGAACTTGAATGTGATACTAGTGAGATTGGGATAGGAGGCGTGCTGCTACAAGAAGGTAAGCCCATTGCTTACTTTAGTGAAAAACTGCATGGCCCTACTCTGAATTACTCTACCTATGATAAGGAGTTGTATGCCTTAGTTCGGGTGTTAGAGACTTGAAAACATTATTAGTTCGGGTGTTAGAGACTTGAAAACATTATCTTTGGCCTAGGGAGTTTGTCATTCATTCTCATCATGAGTCTTTGAAACATATCAGAAGCCAAGCAAAGTTGAACAAGCGACACGCAAAATGGGTTGAGTTCATAGAGTCATTCCCATATATCATTAAACATAAACGGGGTAAAGATAATATCATAGCTGATGCTTTATCTAGGCGTTATTCTATGTTATCTTAGCTTAATCATAAGATATTTGGCCTAGAGACACTAAAGGATTTATATGCTACTGATTTAGATTTCAAAGATGCTTTTGCAAATTGCAAAGAGGGTCGAACTTGGCATAAGTATGTGCTGAATGAAGGATTATTATATCGTGCTAACAAGCTATACATCCCAGCTAGCTCCATTCGCCTTTTGTTCTTACAGGAAGCTCATGGAGGTGGCTTGATGGGACATTTTGGAGCAAAGAAAACCGAGGACGTGCTGTCCACGCATTTCTTTTGGCCAAGGATGCGGCGAGATGTTGAGCATTACGTCTCATGCTACACTATATGTAACAAAGCTAAGTCACGCTTAAACCCTTTCGTATTTTATATGCCTCTCCCTGTTCCTAGTATTCCTTGGAAGGATATATCAATGGACTTTGTTTTAGGTTTACCTAGGACTAAGAGGGGAAATGATAGTATATTTGTGGTGGTAGATCGATTCTCTAAAATGGCACATTTTATACCTTGTCATAAGAGCGATGATGCTACAAACATTGCTGATTTGTTTTTCAGGGAAATCGTTCGCCTTCATGGAGTGCCCAATACCATTGTCTCCGACCGAGATGCGAAGTTCTTGAGCCACTTTTGGATAAGCTTATGGAACAAGATGGGAACCAAGCTGTTATTCTCCACCACCTACCACCCTCAAACCGATGGACAAACTGAGGTAGTTAATCGTACATTATACACCTTGTTGCGGACTATTTTGAAGAAGAATTTAAAGATGTGGGAAGAGTGTTTACCATGTGGAGTTTGCATACAACCGATCGGTACATTCTACTACCAAGGTGAGCCCTTTCCAGATTGTCTATGGTTTTAATCCACGTGCACCCATTGATCTTTTGCCTTTGCCTACTTCTGAACATTTACATTTAGATGCGGAGGCACGAGTTGAACTTATTCTGAAATTACATGCCAAAACTAAGGAAAGCATTGAGAAGATGACTGAAAAGTTTAAAATTTTTGGTAGTAAAGGTAGGAGACATGTATCATTTGAGATTGGTGACCTTGTTTGGTTACACCTGCGCAAAGAAAGATTTCCAGATTTGAGAAAGTCTAAGTTGATGCCTCGAGCTGATGGTCCTTTTAGGATAATTAAGAAAATTAATGACAATGTATACAAGCTTGAATTACCTGTAGATTTTGGGGTTAGTCCCACCTTTAACATTTAAGATTTGAAGCCTTACTTGGGACATGAAGATGACCTCGAGTCGAGGACGACTCCAATTCAAGAGGGGGAGGATGATGAGGACATCGCCCATAATGACAGAGACATTCCTCACTATATAATTCTAGGACCAATCACTCGCTCACGTGTCCAAAAGCTTCATTATGAGTTGCATTCGTTTCTTACTATCCATACTGATATGAATAGGGATGGAATGCTATTTATGGGTTATATTTTGATCCTTAGGAACCACGGAAACGATGACCAGGGACTATCGGCCGGAATGCTCGAACAGACCGACCAATCGACCGATGAAGAGGAACATGAAGCCAAGCCAACATTGGACAAGGACCTATCGGCCGGGACGCTCAAGCAGATCGACCAATCGACTGATCCCGACCATCAATCGGCCAATCCTGACCCCAACTCCGACTACGACATATCGGCCGGGACGCTCGAGCAGACCGACCAATCGGCCGATCCTGACCACAAAGCGGCCAATCTCGACCCTGACTCTGACTTCGACATCGACCTATTGTAGGACCGAAACTAGCGACCAGAGGGGGGGTGAATGGGCGCAAAAACAAAATCACAGCAGAAAAATAAAATCTTTCAACCTCTTGTATCGAACTTGCGAGTGGTTTCAAGATGCTCAGCACAAGGCTGTGTTTAAATATTCACTCATTGCAAGATAATCCACTCTCAACCAAAAAGTACTCTCAGGAGTAAATCGTCCAAGGAAAAGACAAGTATCTGTCAAAATGCATTCATGAGTGCAGTATACGTTCTACTGAAAAAGACGCGTAACAATGCACTCATATGCACAAGATCAAACACTCAAAGTTCAGCCTCATGGACATTTCATCGAACATTTGACAAGCACACAAAAAACAGCACAGTTCAGCCTCATAAGCATTTTGTCGAACACTTGGCATGCACACAGAAAAAACAGTATAGGCATTACATCAAACACATGGTGTGCATACAAGGATGGGTAGAGAGGCTATACAAAAATCTCGTCGGAGAAGATCGCCGCTGTGCCGAGTGTGTTGCCGTGTCGATGCCGTCGCCGTTGTGCCGTTCCGGCC